>ML857533.1:4840-17465 GCA_009831015.1 Picea engelmannii
TTGCTTAACTTGCATCCAGTGACCATAGGTGAATAATGTTCGATTTGAAACCTTTTTAACACTTCTCTTAGATATTTCTCCTGGGAAATAAATATTCCTTCAAACCTCTGAGTAATTTGCAGACCAAGAAAAAATGACAGTTCCCCTATCATAGACATTTCAAATTCAGACTGCATGGCAGAAGAAAACCATTGTACCAATGAAGTATTATTACTTCCGAAGATGATGTCATCTACATATACCAACACAATGAGAAAATCATTATCCCCTGTTTTGATATATAGATTTCAGTAAACTGTTCCTCTCTTGAACCCTTGGTCTTGAAGATACTTATCTAGTCTGTAATACTAGACACGAGGATCTTGTTTCAACCCATATAAGGCTTTCTTTAGCTTGAAAACAAATTCAGGGTTATCTGATAGTTGGAAACCCTCTGGTTGTTCCATATACACTTCTTCTTTTATATCTCCATTTAGAAAAGATGACTTGACATCCATTTGATAGACTTCAAAATTATTATGACAAGCATAGGAAAGAAACATTCTAATAACTTCTAATCTTGCTATGGGCACAAATGTTTCATCAAAATGTAGTCCTTCTATTTGAGCATACCCTTTGTAGACCAATCTAGCCTTATTTCGTACAATATTTCCTTGCTCATTCATCTTATTTTTGTAGACCCATTTGGATCATATTACATTTTTATTTGTTGGCATAGGAACAAGTTCCCAAGTGTCATTCTTTTCAATCTGATTCAGTTCCTCATTCATTGATTTTAACTAATTTACATTGTTACTTGCTTCATTAAAGTTCTTGGGTTCCACCATGGATATGAAGGGTATATGCGATTGCTCTATGTCTTTGATTATCCTTCTCTTGGTTTGTACACCTTTGTCTTTCCCACCAATTATTTGACTTGCAGGATTATTCTTTTGAGTAATTATGGAGGAAGGATTTCGTATTGATTGTTGTCTTGACTCTTCTTGTTTGGGTGTCTCTTCTCCACCTAATTCATCAACTTCTTTTGACTCTGAGATTTGTCGTTCTTCATTTTCATTATTCTCATCATCTTCTTCATCTGACTCAATGCTTGTTCTATGTTGATATTTTACAGGAGATTCTTCATCAATTCGAACATCAATACAGTCTACTAATTTAGGCATTATTTTTTTAAAGCATCTGTATCCTTTACTATTCGTTGCATATCCTAAGAATATACCTTCATCATCTCTACCATCAAATTTTCCCATATGATCATCATTATTTTTGATGTATCATTTACTTCCAAATACTTTGAAGTGCTTGATTGATGCAGGTCGACATAACCACAACTCATATGGACTTTTATAACTGTTCGTCCTTAGATGCGATTTGTTCAAAATATGAAAAGACGTGTGAAAAACCTCCACCCAAAAGGTTAGTGAAATGTCCCTTTCACTCATCATAGCCCTTGCCATCTACTGAGTTGATCTATTTTGGTGTTCTACAACTCCATTTTGTTGGGGAGTACCTTGAATAGTATATTATATTTTAATTGCATGTTTGTCACATAATTATTTTAAATCTCTTGACATAAATTCTCCTCCTCTATTTGAGAGAATTGCCTTTAACTTCCTTCTTGTCTGATTCTCAGCTAGTGCCTTAAACATTTCGAACTTCTCAAATGCATCAGATTTTTCTCTTAGAAAGGCAACCCACATGAGTCTGGAGAAGTCATCAATTACTAGCATAAAGTAACATTCTCCTCCAGTTCCTTCCTTTTGCGATGGTCCACACAGATCCATATGAACAATTTGAAGCAGTTTCTCTGAAGATGTGAAACTCTTCAATTTGAATTGAGCACGAGTCAACTTCCCCATTTGAAAAGATTTTCATATAGAGTTATGATGCTTAGATATTCTTGGAAGATCTTTCATAGCACCTTCATTGTTAAGTTTGAAAATATGATCAAAATTCAGGTGTCCAAACCTTATTTTCCATAACCAACCTTCATCCAATTTTCTTAAATGACATTTCTCCTTATCTTCCTTCATAACATAGACATTTTTTTTAGTTCTAACCCCTTTTGCAATCAACTCTCTTTTGACGGGCGAAATTGACCTCTCATCAACTAGAGGAGTGAATCCGGTCCGGTGTTGTCTATTTAACCCAAGTCGTTTGGATTAATCCACTCCGATGGGTTTAGCAGCTCCGTTGGCCGATCTAAGTCCTAAGAAAGTGAAAAAACAAAACTAAAGAAACTAACTAAACGACAAATAGCTGTTGAAAACTATAAACAAATATATTCACAGTTTACTAACTAATATTTATAGAATAGTAGTTCTACTTATTAAATGTATAGTGTATCGACATGATTAAATCTCTAACATATGTACAATATTCACAAAATACAAATTTTGATCGAAATCTGCGAAAATCATATATGAATTGATTTATGACAGATAATCTATCATTCAGTGTTTTTGATTTCTTTTTTATAGCTTTTATAAACAAGAAATGAAATGGCAACTATCTAGTTGAGAATTTAAAATAACAATCGATACAATGTATTTAGACTACAGGAAATTCTTATATTAATTAAACTAATAAAATGAAACTAGCAAACTAACCTGTAATCACATCTCTTATGCGTCCTGTGCATAGCATCTAAGTTTGTTGTTTGATGAGGTCAACCCGCACCAGATTTTCCAAATGCTTCTCGTAAATGGGAAACAATAATGATCGAATGCTAATAATAGAATATGAGAGAAGTAGTAACAACAATTCTATAAGCTGACAAATGATCACATTAAGATAAATCTAGCTGTAAAAATTTGCATACAACTGCTCATTTAATAAACAAGATTAACCTTCTAATCATCAAATTTGAACATGATAATTGTTGTATATAATACGAGAGACATAAAACATGGGCATCATATAAATCTGATCACATCAATCTATAATAAACCATGATATCTAAAGTAGTCATAATTTGATTACAAATCAAAATGAGAAAAACTTGAACAAAAATATGACATATCGAAGCTAAAGTTGTACCAACATCAACTTCCATTCAAGTTTGTCAATCATAAATCCATAGTTTCTGCTCCCATGCAACGATCATGCTTGGTTTACAACACAATACATTTATAAAGGCCACAGGATCAAAACATTTCCTATGGAAATCATCAAATTTGTTCCAAAAATTGTGGGGGATACAACCTCCCAGATTCTCATTGTTATCAAAAGTAACAGCCTATTCTAAAACCATATAAAGAAATAGCATGTTGAAAGATGCCACCAACGATTCAAATCTTCTTTAGAAATCCTATGTACCTGTAAATGCACAAGAATACACAATTTCAGATTACATTTTAGTTGTAAAAACAAAGAATTCGAATTTTAGTAACTAGCGACAGAATCTCACGATTTTGTAGCTAGTTATAATTATAACTAGAATCATGTTTTATTAAATCAATCAAAACAAACTAGATGCAATTTGAGAAAACATATCATGTATTCTAATTAAAAACAAAGACAAAATCATTCTAAGAGCAAATAGGGCATGTTTAAAGGAAAATCGATAAAACTCATGAGCAACCGCAAGTGATATAAGCAAACCAAACCATATCTACCCTCACAGGTAATGAACTGCTTGACAATAGCTAACAGGTCGTTCCATCTAGGTTTTAGAGCTGTAACATGCATACCTTTGTCGCAGTTGGTAATCTTCCTTTAGGTAAACAACAATGACCAGGGAACCTCCTCAACCTTTGAGTTTTTAAACCATTTTTGTCCCACAGCTGGCAGACCAGTGGCTGAGCTAATGAAATATTCATTTAACTCAAGCTGGATGTCTCCAATTTTAGCTCTTCAACCATCGAACGTTAGCGCGAATTGTTGAGCAACTTCCAAATTAAAACCCTTGAACTTCTCAACAAAGACCTGCCAACCATTCCTCTCTAAGTCTTCTTGGGCATTATCAAACAATAACAAAGTCTGGACACCGTTGGATTCTATTCTCACTATGGGATCCATGGCTAACAGCACAAAATCAACAGGGTATTCGGCGATAGGGTTTGACAGAATAGAAACAAAGCCATTTTCCCCAAGCTTCCCCAACACAATGCAAAGGCAACTCGAAATTCTAAGAAGGAGCATTAATGTTATGCGTGCGAGGACAATGGTGTAGATCGAGGCCATGCAAGAACATCATATCAGGTTGTACTTGAAAGACACCTTGGTGTAATGGTACATACAAATCATAACAGTTAAAAAACCATTGTATGCATATCCAAAAATTCGATCAAAATGTCAAATGAACAATTGCATATCCACGATTTGACCAAAAAATCAATATGTCGAATAAACCATTGCATCAAAGAAATCAAAACCATATTAATAATAGTCAAATTCTAAATGGGTGGCATTTTGATACATATGTAACCAAGCTGTTTAAGACAACCAAGGGGTGATAACCATGTAAACAATCAGGTTCATGATAAGCCAAATGAACATTAACCCTTTGATGTAATCAAACATGAATTCCAACTGTGGGTTTTCACGCTTGCAGTCGTGAAAACGAAATTGAAAAGCAGGTATGCAGAAAGCGACGTATAATGGTGTTGTTTAAAGAGAAAGGTTGCGACGAATAATGGGAAATTAAAAACCCTGTGTAGGCAGCTGGTAAAAATAGAGATTAATATGGCTGCCAACAATGGCGACACACTGGTAGAAGCAGTTATCTCTGCCAAATGAACAAGTCCAGATTAGGATAATCAACAAAACTTGAACTCGAAAACAACCAAGAAACTGTTTGAACATCATTATCAATCATAAAAAATTCCAAGTTCAGATTGCTTGTTATTTTAAAAGACGAAAATTGATGACAAACTCAACAAAAGAGAGTCACGATGTTAAGGTTAAAATCTTCAATAATGTTGACAGAGCCACTGCTGCCAGCAAGCGTCCATAGCCTCAACAGGGATGCCATTTAACCCACTCTGATATCTGTATCCTGCCAAGAAGTTTTAGATCAGAACGAAGGACATTTAAGGTCAAAAGATTTCATATTTGAGAATTTTTATATACCCGACATTGCTTTGCTGCCAGCGGGCCTGTTCAGTACCCCGACGAAGTTATCTTGGCGTCATGCATGCATTTAACCACTGCCAACAGACCTGTTCAGTACCCCAGTGGAGTTATCTTGGCGTCATGCATGCATTTACCCGCTGCCAACAGACCTGTTCAGTATCTCGACGGGTTTACAAGCACTTCCCACAGCTCTTTGAAGATTTATTTAGTTTTAAAGATATTTAATCGAGCAGGGTGACACTAAAAATCCTGATATTTTGGACATATTTTAATAAATTACAAACCCTGAGAGAATTTTTAATTGTCCTTCATTAAGATCTAGAGACAGTTTGTTATAAACCAACCTTTGAAGGCAGGGAGACATCTTTGAGTTGTTCTCTTAAGAAACAGGGACAGTGTAAGAGGAAATTTTTATGGATGATCGTGAAAGCTTCTGTTACATATTGAAATCAAGAAACGCTTTTGAAACAACAAGCTTTCTTTGACCTGGCTACAAACTTCAAAAAAGTACCATAATTGATGTTTTAACAATCTTCAGTAGTCATTTCAGAGGAGAAATTTTTCTGTTCTCTTTGTCTAAAACAGTTCATGATGCAGGTATATGTGTTTCAAAATAAAAACTGGTAAGCATAAGGGAAGAATCAAAGCCAAAACAACAAAGAAAAATATTTACACAATGTACACGAGATTGTCATCAAGTGAAATACCTTTTTAGAGCTTGGCTATTCACCGGATAAGTGTCTGGCTGTCCCTCTAGACTCTGTAATCGGAAGGAGCTGGGACCCAATTTCTCAGCAATAAAAAATGGTCCTAGCCATAAGTTCTGAAACTTCGTATGCTCTCCCTTTCCCTCATGAGGTTTGTCCCATTTCAGGACAAGGTCACCCACCTCAAAAATTTTGTTAGAGGTAGAATTGGAATCAAACTAGATTTTAACAACGAGTTTATGTTGATCCAATTTACGTTTCACTTGAGCCCTCACTTCTTCTAATTTTAACAACGCGTTAATTCGATTCTCCAAAGGGGGGCAGTCCTCTTCTTGTATTTTTTGTGATAGCTGCAGAGAAGGAAGAAGAATATGTGGTGAAAGAATTGCTTCTCTGCCGTAAACAAGAAAGAAGGGTGAGTTACCCACAACAGTTTTCGGAGTCACTCTATCAGCCCAGATTGTGTTTAACAGTGCATTATGCCAATTTTTATGGTTTTCAGATACCGTTCTCTTGATAATTTTAATCATATTTTTATTAGTTGATTTTGCCAATCTATTACCTTGAGGGTAGTAGCTGGCAGAATATTTTAGTTTAATTCCTTTTTCTAGAGCAAAATTACTTATCTCAAGAGACAAAAAATAGGAAGCGTTATCAAATACTAGGTAGTCAGGGATACTAAAACGAGTAATAATATTTGAATTCAAGAAGGTTATTACTTGACTGGTATTTACAGCTTTTAATGGAGCAGCTTTAGACCACCTGGTGAAGTAATCCGTGGTTGTTATGATAAAATTGTGTTGCATTGAGGATGGCAGATTGATCGGACCTATAATATCAAGACCCCACTACTGAAAAGGGGAGTCTACTGAAACAGACTGCAGAGGGAAGGCTGGTTTCTGTATCCGTTTGGACGCCTTTTGACAAATTACACACTTGTGACACAAAGCATGAGCATATTTAAAAAGTGTAGGCCAGTAGTAACCTGCTTTTAGTACTTTATGGACAGTGGTATCTCCACCAAAATGCCCACTAGCTTCTCCTGCGTGCAATTCCAATAAGACCTTTTCTACTTCATCTTTCTCAAAACAACGCATTAGTACTCCATCAAAATTTCGACGAAACAGAATACCATTAATCAACTTAAAGGAAGCAGATTTTAATTTTATCGCTCTTATTTTAGTGGGATCTAGGTGACGGGGATCTGACCCATGTTCAAGACAAAATTTTATATCATCATACCAGGGACTAATAAGGTTTTGTGTACAGCAAATTAAATTTTGGTAGTGCTATCCTGGATTTGACATATCCTTTTCCTCTTGCTGTCTTGCAACTAAGTCAGTGACTAACTTGCATAACCCTTGACCTCTCACTATTTGTGCTGGGGTGATTTCTATGTCATACTCTTGCAAAGATGTGACCCAATTTGCCCTCTTTTCACCTAGTTCTTTCTGTACTAACAGATTTCTGACGGTCGGGTAAGGGACAATGATTTTTGTCCTAGATTTCAAAAGATAAGATTGGAAGTGCTTTACTGCTTTAAAAACATCATAGGCTTGTTGATCTATTGCTGGGTAATTAAGTTCTACGCCTTTGAAGGCTAAGCTCATAAAGGCAATTGGGAATTCATTATTTTTAGCGTTCTTTTGAGTTAGGACAATGGCGTAAGAGCGGTCAGAAGCGAATGTGTAGAGAGTAAAATCTTGCGAAAAGTCGGGGCTCATCAGAGAAGGAGCATTTATTATGGCCTTTTTTATTGAATTAAAATCTTGGTTTTATAAAGGTCCCCAATGGTATTATACGTCCTTTTTTATTAGGTTTTGTAATGGTCTCACCATTTCTAAAAAACTGGGGACGAATCTCCTAACAAAGTTTATCTGACCTAAGAAAGATTGCATAGACTTTTTTTACAAGGGAGGGGGAAGTTTTGAAATGACTTGAGTTCTTTCAGGGTTGATAATCATCCCTTCGCTTGATACAATAAATCCTAAGAGCTTACCTTGTTCTACTGTGAAGATAGATTTTTTAGGATTCAAAGAAATGTCATACTTACGACATCGTTGTAGAACAGATCTTAAATGAGCTAGATGATCAACTTTGTTTTTCAAGAAGACAATAACGTCATCCAGGTAAACTACGATAGATTGATTGATTAAGCCTCGAAAAGTGATTTCCATCGCTCTCTGGAAAGTGGCACCGGCATTTATGAGTCCAAAGGGCATTTTCCTATAAGCATAGGTGCCCCATGGATTGCGGAAGGTAGTTTTAAGTTGGTCTAGAGGGGACATCAGGACTTGGTTATACCCTGAAAAACCATCCAATAAGGATAATCTTTCAGAACTAGATACTTGTTGAAGGATCTTTTCCATGGGTGGGACAGGGTAGTTGTCTTTATCAGACGCTCGATTAAGATTTCAGAAATCGACACAGAGTCAGATTTCACCACTCTTCTTCCGGACATGGACAAGATTAGAGACCCATTGTGTGTTCCTAACTGGGAAGATTATCTTAGCGTTCAGGAGTTTATTTAATTCCTTCTTGACAGTTGGTTCGAGTTTTGGATGCATTTTCCTTAACTTTTGTTGAAAAGGTAAGGTTTGGGGTTTCATAGGAATAACGTGTTGTATGATGTTAGGATCAAAGGTTTTTAGGTTGTCGTACGTCCAAGCAAAAACATCTTTGAATTCCTTAAACAATTTAATAAACACCGCTTTTTCTTGTTCAAAACATCCCACCCCTAAATTAATGCAGTGTGGATTGTCTTTAGTTCCCAAGTTTACTTTTTCATACATTAAAGAGGAACTATTGGTTTTACAGTTCACTGATTTTTTGAACTTGTCCTGAAGATCATAAAATTTTTCTAATCTAACTCCAAATTTAGGGATAGAATTTACCATGTCCGATGAAGATTCAGGAGATCTCGGATCTAGTATTACCGTGAAGTCACGAAGATTTTCGTCATGAGTACCTTCATCGATCACTGCGCCCTGGAAAGTTTCTTCCCTATGTAGGAAACTTACAATCTGTTGATCATCGTCGAAGACTCTCCAATTCGTGATGTTGTCAGGGACGGATGGCCTGAATAATAGTTTGACAGAGAATGCATTCGGGGACAAGCCTTCTGCAGGAAAGAGTTTCGAAGCTACATTAGCTAACAAGTCGGCTTCCGAATTATTCAATCTAGAAATAGAATTTATGTTAAATGCAAAAAACTTATTCATCAAATTCCATACCTCGGATTGGTAAATTTTAAGGTGCGGAGATAAACAATGGATAGAATTTTTTACTTGTCTAACCACAATTTCTGAATCGCCAAAGACAATCAAATTTTGAACATTCATATCTAATGCTTTCCTGAGGCCTTTCAATAAAGCCTCATATTCTGTTGTGTTGTTTGTACATTCAAACTCTAACTTGCATGCGATCAGGGTTTTGTTACCTGCTAGATCAATAATCACGCAGCTCGCACCAGCTCCTTCCTTGGATTTTGACCCGTCAAAGTAAAGAGACCATATTTGATTTTTGTCGGGTGCATGTGACCATTGGGTAGAAGCTGTTGGCTGCATATATGTCAAAATTTCAGACTGTTGTTTTGGGTTAGTGATAGCGGAAGTTTCGGCCATGAAATTGCCGAAAAAGGTATCCATCCCTTGTATTTCGGGTGAATCAACAGAAGGTGTAAATGGCTCATTGGGATCATTTGAATCTGTCACTGTGAACTTTAGGTAACGTTCATGATTTACCTTGATTTTGTTGGGCTTTCCATTTTCGGGCAACCACAAGTGAGACCAATCTGTCGTGAAATAGTCGTGGGGTTGTTCTGACCAGTCTCTACTTAAAAATAAACCATAAACTTCTGGAATATCTACAACAATAATATCAATCACTTGATGAACTTTAGGGTTAGAAGACAATCTTATAAACACATTTCTTAATTCGCCTATAACCTTAATACTAGTTCGATCAAGCTGTATGATCTTCAAGGTGGATGGTTGAACTTCGTCATTAATCTTTTGACACATAGACCATGGCATTACGTTGGATGATGCTCCTGAATCTACCATATAGTTGTGCACGTTCCTATAGAAAATTTCAAAAGTTAACAAAAATGGAGGGACATTTCTGTGAGTACTAATGGTGGAAGCTTGTTTCTTTTTACTCGCAGCCTCTAAAACTAATTTATCTACATTTGTTACATTATTTATAGGAAGGTCTCTTTTCTCATGAGAATCAGAAGTAGTCTTGGTGGAGGCCTTCTGAGGAACTTTGGGGTTGTTCTGAAAACCTTTGTTACTGCTTGGATTTCCATTTTTGTTGTTCTCTGCAATATTTTGTAGCATTTTTTGTAGCAGAAACGAGAATTTTAATAATTCATAAACATAAATGTTGGCCCTTAAATTTTTTAGATCATCAACCAAATCATAATATAAGCTTGGGTTTACATAATTCTGTTTAGTCTCAGTTGGTTTAGACTATTTTGGGGGAAAAATCGTAGTGTTTTCAGAAGAAGGCTTGTTTGATGTCTTACTCCTAGTATTGTAAGGATGTACTGTCTCGGAATTAGCTTGAAAAATGCTATCCAAGAAGTGTCCAAAAATGTTCGGAGAGGATTCATCTTCTTCTACTGTCTCTTGTTTAGCTACTTCCTCAAGGATATCAGGAGGCATCAAGTTATCCTATGCTTCTAGAATCGTTTGAATAGCGAATTGTAGGATTTCTAGATTTAGGCCTTCAGTATTTGAACTAGGCCGGTTGGTGGGAAAAGGCTTCCTAAACAGGGGTTTGTAAGGCCCTTTGCTCGAAGAAGCTTCTTCAGTCATCCTTTTCAAATATATAACTTGATTGGATAGTTTTTGAACGACTTTTTGTAAGTTTTCTAGATCTGAGCTTTCAGGTTGTGTTTTGTTTTGGGCAGGTCTAGGGAGGATTTCGATTTTCTTTTTGGAAGATGAACTAGTCTCTATTTCATTTCTAGTAGTGTATTTTAAGCTGAGGATGTCTTTCTCAATCTGACTGGCCTCTTCGAAGGCCTCTAACAATGTGGCTTTATTAGATCTCTTAACCCAAATGGCTATGATTTGATGTAAGGCTTTCGTATAATATGCTATGATAAGATTCTCGACAGGCATTGAATCCGTAGGGATTCCATTATTTAGTGTTAAGAATATTTGATTAAATTCTTTGATTTTCTCTTTGGGGTTCATTCTTAAACTAGAAAGCTCCATGACTAGAACTTCCGGGGACTTGTCGTCTCCAAACTTCTCAAGAAAACAGGATTCAAACTTCTCCCATGACACAATGGTATGGGGTTGTTGGGAAAAGTACTAGGTAGAGGCATTGCACTCAAAGGTGTAGGGAAACAATCTACAGACTACATCTTCGTGCTCGACACTACGGAGTCTAATGGCTAACATAAACTTTTTGATGTGATCTTTGACGATCTGTTTAGAGTCCGGGTCAAATTTAGAGAGCCACTTGTCTGGGTGTTTGGGTAAGGGATGTTGAAGCCCAGGTATGGCCACTACATCTTGGTCGAGCCAGGGTCTGGCGGGATTGTTCTGGTTGGCCATAGGTGTGGGTGGTGTCGAAGAATAGGATGAGGAACTTCCTTTGTCAGAGGACTCTTCTCCAGAAGAAGAAGGAGATGAAGGATATTGTGAGGGTGGTATACGAGATCCTCCTGCTGCAGGAGTGAGGATTGGATCTGTAGGATTTAAAGTGAGGTTAGTGCCTCCGAGTTGTTCTTTGATATCAGAGAAGTCTAATGGTTGTTCCAGAGGTCGGTTTGGTTGTCTTAAACGGGTGAAGGCATTGTGTGTTCTTATGAGAGATTGGTGGACAATCTCTTGTACGTCTCCACCTGTAGGATTTGGAGTTACTGGTTCAACTCTGATCCGTAGATCATCGTTTGATGTGGTTGTTGTTTGAGGGAAAATGTTGTCATTTGAATGACTTCTATTCACTATAGGTGAGAGGGTAGGTGGTGGAGGAGTCTTACGACGACCTCGTGCCATTAATAATTTTTAGGCCCTCCTTCTAATGCCATTTGTTGACAGGCGAAATTGACTGCTCGTCAATTGGAGGAGTGAATCCGGTCTGGGGTTGTCTATTTAACCCAAGTTGTTTGGATTAATCCACTCTGATGGGTTTAGAGGCTCTGTTGGCCGATCTAAGTCCTAAGAAAGTGAAAAAACAAAACTAAAGAAACTAACTAAACGACAAACAACTGCTGAAAACTATAAACAAATATATTCACAGTTTACTAACTAATATTTATAGAATAGTAGTTCTACTTATTAAATGTACAGTGTATCGATATGATTAAATCTCTAACATATGTACAATATTCACAAAATGCAAATTTTGATCGAAATCTGCGAAAATCATATATGAATTGATTTATGACAAAGAATCTATCATTCATTGTTTTTTATTTCTTTTTTATAACTTTTATAAACAAGAAATTAAATGGAAGCTATCTAGTTGAGAATTTAAAATAACAATCGATACAATGTATTTAGACTACAGGAAATTCTTATATTAATTAAACTAATAAAATGAAACTCGCAAACTAACCTGTAATCACATCTCTTATGTGCCCTGTGCATAGCATCTAAGTTTGTTGTTTGATGAGGTCAACCCGCACCAGATTTTCCAAATGCTTCTCGTAAATGGGAAACAATAATGATTGAATGCTAATAATAGAATGTTAAGCCCTAATATTGGCTCATTACCACTTAATTGGGGCATATTAGATTAGTAATGTTATTTTATTTATGTCGGCTTTAGGCCATTAGTTGTGATTTAGATTAGTAATGTTATTTTATTTATGTCGGCTTTAG
>ML857535.1:15115-30709 GCA_009831015.1 Picea engelmannii
CACAATGGGGATTTAATCCAATAACAAAATAATAAGAATGCTCTTCGCAGTTACATTATTTCAATAGGTGTCAGTGTCAAAACGTTCATAAAGCTCTGCCACAAAGTGTGTCCAAACAATATACCCTTGATGAGAAGTTTTTCACCATTGCCACCATTTCCAACGTTCTTGATCTAGATGGAGAACACCATACCGGAGTTTGACCAAGTCATCTGTAATGCCGTATAAAAAGAAATAATGTTCCATTTGGGTTACCCAACCAGTGGGGTCCAAGCCATCAAATTTGGTCACATCTACTCGCGGAAGGCGCAGGTCACGTTGAAAGTGATGGTTCTAAAAGTTATGGGAATGAGAGGAATGGTCACCTTCAGTATGTGGAGGTGATGAAGAGGAAGGGTTATCTGTAGGGATACACAATTTGGTGCAGTGTGCAGAAAAGATAGATTCAAGTTAGGTGGTGAGGTCTTGTTTGATTTCCTCCATTGAGGGCTGCATGGTTGTATTGATGGCAGCAACATTGGCACTGAGTTGTTTCACTTCTTGTTGGGTCTCGTTGAGACCAAATTGCAAGGTGTTGAAGCGAGCTTCCAAGTCTTGGCTACGGGTAAGGGCCATGAGGATGGGGGAACTGAAAAGGGGCGAGCGGTGTCAAAAATTTTGCCAAAAAATGATATGGATGAATGTGATAAGGGCGAAGAGATGAATTCAATGGAATAGGTCTCAAATGCTTAACCAGAAAGAAATGTGTATTTACTTGGCAACCCGAACACATTTGTGCGGCAATAGATCTTGTATGTTTTAATTTGTTTATGTTTCTGTCCCCAAGGGTTAGGTATTCAAGGGTTCTATAGACAAGGGTTTTCCCTGTGTTATAGCTCCCTGATATACATGTGGGGTCCAATAGTAGTACTCAGCCCAATATCTCAGGGCACTAACTAAGGAGGATAGACCATACCCTTAGCTGTACTACTCGACTACCCATGTACTAGAGAGTATCTTCCCGAGTACTGTTCTCGATGACACTATAACAGTTAGGCGGCTGATCAGTTTATCTAAACAGGGCTTCATGTAATCTAGGTTGATCTGTACATAGGTGTTGTCTGATGCGCTACCACTCGAAGGGGTACCAACAGGGGTTACAAGGGTGGCCAACAGATGTGCGCTTAAGTACCACTTGTATTTCCTGCGTGTATGAATCCCTTAACTACAGGTTTGTGTGCGTAACGACAGATCTTTGTGGCTTAAACATGCCGGAATACATCTCTACCCTGAAAAAAAAATTACCCACAGTTTCTGTCGAGGAAAGTGCTCTGATACCACTTGTAATATACCAGATATAAAAGGTATGCAGAACATAAATAAAATGCTAGAAATGGCAGAATAACAACAATATAACCAGAACATTCACCACAATAGCACTGGAATGATATAAGAATAAAAACAATAATAACACTTTGAATCTAAAAGCAATGTTCACGGGCCTCTTCGAGGGGGCAACCTCTAGTTGAGCATAGCTCTATTGCAATAATATCCAAGCTAAGGTTCTCATACCTTTGACTCTTATTTACACTAAATATGTCTATCAAAAGAAACATCTAGAGGAAGATCCTTCTAGAAGCGGAGGCTTCTATTAGGTCTTCTTACATCCGACTTATTCTATTTTATTGCAAGCCCTTATTAATATTGACTTTTATTACATCCGAATATATTGTTCTACCTATGTGCGGGTTAGGACCCTAACAAAGAGTGAACCCATTGCTTTATCTCCATTCTCAACACCGTATCCACATGCATGATAATGTTATTTCTAGTAGTTAATACTAGCAAAGGGGGAAACAACTTGTTTTTGATCCTTCTCTTGGGGTTAATATAGCCCTCATATCATGAGGATGCATGGTCCTTCCCCTTGCTTGATCATGTTGGATTGAGGTCAAGTGACCACATTTATTTACTTGTGGTACGTGTAACAACTTATAATGGTCTCTTTTGTAAGCCTCCCTTATTTATACTTTTCTTAATGTCTTGTTACCCCTTGCATTACCATTGATACATCTGAGCAATTAGTTGTGTAATAATTATGAATCAATTTTAGCAAACAAACATGTAGGATGATGTATTTGGGAGTTCCATATAACAGATTTTGGTTTCTTGTAGACTATAAAGTATTTTCATTACATCTCTCTTTAATATAAAACACACAATCTGAGGGGTATCTCTACATTGCAATTTTTGTAAACAACATATATCCTTCCCTAGATCCAAGGGGTATTTATTTACCAAATTCATTTGGGACTAAAAACTGGCCTCCTAAAACTCATGCCAAGGGGTATTTATTTACTAAATTCATTTCGGACTAACATCTGACATACTAAAACTCATGTCATTTGAGCAGGGCAAAACATAGTAGAGATGGAACATGTTACTGTCCATCAACCTCATGAGTTAACCAATGCCTCATTGGTTTGTATTTATATTTTTATATTAAGAAATGATTATCACTATTATAACTTATATAAAAACAATAGGAAAAATTTATATGTTGTATAGGTAAAATAATATAATGGAAAATTACATTTTCATTCTCCAATGCAATTTAACCATCCCACTAAATGTCGCCTCTATCCATGATATATTTTGTAGAAGTGTTGGCTTCACATTGAAATTGTTGCAATTGTGTTAATTTACTCRGAAGAATTTTGGGTGTTTTCCAATGTTGTTGTTTTCCTTAAGGCTATGATGGTTATTGCCGTGTGCATTAATAGGTGGACTCCCTGTTTAGATTTTCTTTGGATTAACACTTGGGGGTCTGTATTTTTCTTTGTTTAGCTTTGCTTTAGATTAAAACTTGGGTATTTGTATTTTTCTCTATTTTGTTCATGATAAAGCACAATTTCAATATTAACTTTAACTGTGTTCTATTTCATCATCAATGGTTTGCTCCTTCGTATCAATCYAAAGGAGCTAGACMATGAGGCTCTTGCTTTATCTCCTTTATCACCCTAASGCTGRTAMATATTACATCTACAAAAGATATTACAGTTTTGAGCTTCAAGGGAAGTTTATGACAGTGAAACTATGTATAGTTTAGYTGGAGTTGGACCAGTAAAAAGAATCCTCTAGCCAACAACCGTCTATTGGTCTAGTAGGTACTTCTTTTGATTGCAGTAACTCCCAGTCATCACTAGAGTAGGAACAAGAAGATAAACCCATAGTTTATAATAATAATGGTTTTCCAAATGTAAATAAGAAGTGGGTGCCTTCCCCCCTTTGAGCCCCTTGGAAATCCAATAGTGATTTCTCTACTTTCGTATACCCTTGAAAGAGTTATAAAGTTCTTCAAAGTTAAAACTTTAGAGAGCCAAACAACATGATGATGAAAGGGTGCCAGCCAAGTCAGATGGGTGGTGATTGTATTCCACCTCCCCTTCCCTCTACCATGATCAACTAATATAGGAAGGTTGGGCATTGGAGCTCTCACTAACTCTCTTGAAGTCAACTGATACTAGCATGTTTATACTTCATACAGGAAGTAAAGGGGATCAAGCTATCATACATCAATGAGTGCTAGAGCTTTAACAAGATAGTTTATGTCTATTCTCCTTTTTATTGGTACTTGGATAATGCTGTGTAATGCCAACTACTTGTAGGAATTTCCAAGTGCTTTGTAACATGATATTTTGCAAAGCATCACTTGTGAAGTTCACAAATTGTAACAATTACCCATTTCAAATGGATTATACAATACATGGGTTAAGTTTTTCCCTATTAATCCTTTTCATGTATCAATACCTACTCCAATCCCTTCAACTRTTCAATAGACTACACAACCACGACATCTATCCCCTGTTAGAGGTGGAGATCAATGCCCACATCCATTGTTTCCTTCAAGGATTACACCATGATTTTTTTGAAAAATGCCAAATAAGAAGTGGGTGCCTTACCCCAAACCTCCTCCTCCCCCCGCCCCCTACCTTGAGCCCTCTAGAGATTCGATAGTGGTTCATTTACTTTCATATATCCTAGAAAGAGTTTCATGGTTTTTCAATTTAATCCTTTAGATACAACTTTATTTAATGTAATAGAGGATATGATGAAATGGAGCCAGCCAGGTTGTACAGGTGGTGATTGTATTTGGCCTCCACCTAATGTTCAGGTTGTGATGAAGATACTAATACGCTTCCTGATGGAAGCCAAGACCAACTAGTATAGGAAGAATGACAGTGGAGCTATTGCCCATCCTAGTGAAGTGAGCTAGTATTATGATGTTTATACTTCATACATGAAATAAAGGAGACCAAGCTATATACAACAATGAGTGTCAAATCTTCAACAAGGTTGGGCATTGGAGCTTCACTTTGATTCTAGCAAAGTGAGCCAGGATCAACTAGTACAAGAAGGTTGGGCATTGGAGATACTTTTGATGCTAGCCATATGTTTGGAATGATGTTTGCAGTTCTTGTTTCTCTTATTGAGGTTATACAAAACAAGCACATTTTTATGTTTTCTTGTGCTTAAAAATGAGTGGTAGGTGTTTTTGGATTGGCATTTGAAGTGCTTGGATCCTTAAATATTCTGCATGATATCTTCGAGATGATAGGCAGACATGGTTATTTCAAGAAATACAGTTGTAATTTGACAATAACTTTGTCATGATATTTTGACAATCAACTGGAGCATATAAAGCGACAATACGACTTGTAAGTACCACAAATCCTTTTGCATATGTTCTTAGTTGGGGTATTGGTTGGTAGGTGAGTTGATTGGGATTGATTCTTTTAAATCAAATTTTGTTTTATTTGAATTGACACAATTCATGTACATGCTTTTATTTGGAAAAATGTATGGGACTTACTAGTCTTATGCTCTAGGGTATTGGCATACTACTAGATGGTCTTTTTGGGACAGGAACTAGCTTCATTGTTTCATTGTGAGTATGCTCTGCTCATTGAAGTCATCATGAAAATATTATTATGAGTACTTAATTTCTAGAAATCATGTTTTATACCTTAAACTTTAATTGAATCCGTGTTGTTATTTCAGAGGAAATGTTGGACTTCTTGGTATTACTAGAGTAGGCAACCAACTTCTTGTGAAAATATCAATTGGTTTTATAATCATATTTTCAATAGTAGGTTAAGGGTGGGAGTGGGGGGTAATATTAGAGAAGACATAATATGTTTTTTCTAATATTATCCCCCATGCCCACCCTCGTTGGTGAATTGGTTTTATAATCTTATTTTCAATATTAGGTTGAGGGTGGGAGTGGGGGGTAATATTAGAGAAGACATAATATGTTTTCTCTAATATTATGCCCCACCGCCACCCTCGTTGGTGACTCATTTTTCCTTGCTAGATATATATTTACTTTATTTGACAAAAATGTATTTACTTGTTTGAGAGAAATGCGTTTACTTATTTGAGATAAATGTTTATAATCTTGTTCACAGTCCTTCATATTAATGGATTTTTTTATTTACCGACATTTAGGGAAACTCAGAGCTCTTTTTGCATCAAAACCATTTTCCATATTTGCTATGTTATATGGTGTGCTATGTGCTAGTTGGTAAGTGGTTTCAATAAATCCAAATAAAATAAATATATTTGGAAGTTCAGGTTTGTGGGTTTCTGAGTGTTCCTATTTGCTACTATTTTTTCTAGTTGTTGTTGATGTTTCCATCATCCAATTCACTAACAGGAATTCAATGTGATACATGTTCATTGTTAGAGTTTTCTTATTTATGGGTCTCTCTATTCCACAATACTTAAATGAGTTTGTTGTTACTTTTAAAGTGGTGCTTGTCCATACAAATGCATGATGGATGGGTAAGTTCAAAAAGAATTCTGATGCATGCATTGTTTTGATTTTCAAGGTAGGATCTAATAGAGGTCTCATGCTTACTTTTAATTTTTCATCTTTTTGTTGCAGTTTAATCACTTCGTAAACACCATATTCATCACCAACAATGGTACTAAGTATTGCAGTATTTCTAGATAACACTCTAGAAGTTGAACAAGCCAAGAGGGATAGAGGGATGTCGTGGTGGGTAAAATTTAGAACATTCAGAGGGGACATTCAAAATGAGAAGTTATACCATTCAATATTAGTAAGTTCCCTCTCTCAACATGATTTTGAGCATTTGTTGTGCGATTGGATAATGCTTGCCAAGAAATTGTTGAGTGAATGTAATATTATGTTATTCCAAATTGGCTCATGAATTGGGATTTTTAATTCTAAGGAGATGGTGATAAGCATGTGTCTCCCAATGATTAAAGAAGATGGTGTGAGGGGTTGAGTGATAGTTGCAATGGAAATTATTGTTCGTCATAAAATAACTATTTTCCGATCTCTAGTTTGGTCTCTAGTGTAACTTTTTTTATCATTATTATTCTTTTAACACTATGAAAGTGAGAGGGCATTGCCTGAATTATTGTTGTGAGGGGTCGAGTGACAGTTGCAATGGAAAACCTGGTTTGTCATAAACACCTATTTTCCGATCTCTACTTTGGTCTCTAGTGTAACTTTTTTTTATCATTATTTTTCTTGAACAACACTATGAAAGTGAGAGGGCATTGCTTTAATTACTATTGTTTACATCACTTTATCTTTTGTTTTCTAGTACACAACAAAAATATTCATTGTGTTTGAAAATCGTTTATGTAATAAGAAAGCACACAACAAAAAATATTCATTGTGTTTGACAATTGTTGATCTTTTGTTTGCTAGCACACAACAAAAAATATTTATTGTGTTTGACAATCATTTATGTAATAAGAAAGCATGTTGTTGATAACAAATCTCTCATTGTATGAATTATACTTATCTTTGGTATTATTATGAGGTAACTTTATGTTGGAAAAACTAAGCTAAATTTAGGAAAAAATTATCCTTATCTTTGGTATTATTATGAAGGAACTTTATGTTGAAAAAACTAAGCTAACTTTATGTTGGAAAAACTAAGTTGTGGTTTTACTAGATATTGCAAAAGTCGCAATTAGAGTTTATGCCTTTTCACTTTGCAAATAAATTTCAAATTGTAATAATGATTTTTCCATTAGTACTTTGAAAACTTTGTATAAAGCAAAAAATGGTTCTTTGTATAATGCATAAAATGGTTTGTGAATTTATGTAGGAAAAATTAGGTGTCTCATGGCCTTGAAGATGTTGATTGCCTAGCAATGATTTCTAAATATGGTTTACCACAATTTTTGGTTGTGATATTGAACCAAAGTGTTAAAAAGGGACTTCCTAATTAAAATGATTCAGGAACAATTGTTTCCCTCGATTTGACTTCAGAAGTTCATTGAGCTTGATAACCTAATGATGCTTATTTTTATTGCTAGTTTCACTCAGAATTCTCTTAATAAAAGAGTAAAATGGCATTGTTTGGGGTATTTATCTCTTTATGATCAGCAATCCTTGTTGCTTTTGTAGCTTACTATTTACTTATTTTCTTCTACATTGGAGGCGATGTAAAAAAATTCACAATGGGCACAATAAAAAAAAGGCAATACTTGCAACTTTGATAGCTTACTCATTACTCTTCATTTTTATTTGCATTGGAGGCACTTTTAATTTTAACACTATTATTTCTACATCTATAAGCAAAAACACAATGAAATTTTGCCTAAACTTGTGGAGCTTAGTATTTAGATTTTCTTTTTTTTTCTATATTGTAGGAATGGTTAAATGATTTAAAAAAGTTTATGCCTGAAATGCCAAAGTAGGGCTTCAGTTAATAAATTGAACTTGTGGAGCTTACTATTTAGATTTTATCTTTTTCTATATTGTAAGAATGGTTAATTGATTTAAACAAGTTTATGCCTTTATTGGAAAAAAGACAGTTAATGCTTTGCCTAAAATGCCAAAGTAGGGCTTTTGCATTGGAGGCAATGTCTATTAATCTTGACATTATCATTTCTACCTCTATAAGCAAAAAATAGTGAATGTCAAAGCAAGGCTTAAGTTAATAAATTGCAAGTTTTTGTAGTGTTACAATGTTTGTTATATCTCTATATAAACAATGCATCATGTAAATACAATGAATTATTGTCTAAACTTGTGGAGCTTACTATTTAGATTTTCTTTTTCTCTATATTGTAGGAATGATTAAACGATTTAAACAAATTTATGCCTTTATTGGCAAAATGACAGTTACTGCTTTTCTTGAAATGCCAAAGTAAGGCTTAAGTTAATAAATTGCAATCTTTTGTAGTGTTACAATGTTTGTTATATCGCTACAAAAACAATGCATCATATCTCCAACACAATGCTTTACTTAATTCATTTTTAAATTTAGATGTGTTGAAGACAAAATGCACTTGTTCGTTTTTTAAATATCTAAATCACAGGGAAACTAAACTTTTATGCCCAAAATCTATCAACAACACATGCTTGCACTTCAAAACACTTTTCCAAAATCAAATTAATTTTGATATGTTTTTATCAACCCCTAGCAAGCTTCCTTTATATATGCATGTGTGCTTGCACTTCAAAACACTTTTCCAAAATCAAATTAATTTTGATATGTTTTTATCAACCCCTAGAAAGCGTCCTTTATATATGCATGTGTATCTTGATTTATTCATTTTATATTTTGGTTCAAATATTGGTGGTTTTTACACCCAAAGGTTACCCACTATGACCTCTTGACATGAAGAGAGAGTTCACGCTCGTTTAGGGTTCAACTAGGGTTCACCGCTTGATGGTCATAGACACATTGTCATCCAAATTGCACGTTGAATGCCAATGTGCTATATTCCACATGGTCATTATGAGAGTTCACACTCATTTAGGGTTCAACTATGGTCCACCGCATGATGGCCATAGAAGGGTGGTCATCCAACTTATAGATTGAATGCCAATGTGTTGTTATATTTGAGATGGTCATCGAGGGAATGTATACACTCATCATGGTGATTGTTTCACTCTTAACATTGACTCATTTTGGAGTTGTAGGTCATATCAATGCCACTTCCACAATGATTTAATATTTGATTTGTGGCATACAAATATCACAAGACGACGATCTGCACCCTTCATGGTCAGA
Organism: Picea engelmannii; assembly: GCA_009831015.1. Lineage (NCBI taxonomy): Eukaryota > Viridiplantae > Streptophyta > Pinopsida > Pinales > Pinaceae > Picea > Picea engelmannii. The sequence continues at coordinate 24,163 of ML857535.1, forward strand.
GGCAAATTTCAAACAAAGTTCATTTGGCTTGATGGATTTTCAGCATTTCATCATTGTCTTCGCTATTCATTCCACAACATAAAAGTTATTTAAGAAGAAAGAAAGAATACCTATCTCAAATTATTTGAGAAGAAAGAAAGAATACCTAACTCTTTTTCCTCTGGTAATGCACTCTTCATTGGTTTAATTGTTAGAGTTGGAAATGAGATGTTAAACCCTTTGCCTTCCCCAAGGGTTTGCTAATAGAAAGGGATCCCAGGTTTTGAAAGGTGACAATTATGGATTTAGACACGAGCTTTCATTCTCAAGTATCCTTTTGAATGGGATCCAAATTTGTTTTTCTCCTTTTTAAAATATCGGTTGGCTTTTGGGTTTTGAGAAAAAAAAACAAATGTCATTGTGGATGCAAGAGTTCTATATTTACCAACGAATGTTTCCATTGCAGGTTTTTGTCTTCCAACAATTGTCATTGGATATTGCATGGTTTTTATACATGCATGGGTTCTAGGGTTTATCAACTTCCTATATTAGGTTAGATCCTTTGTGCAAAGTTGTGGATTGACTGTGTTTGTGTTAAGGCAAATTTTTTTCATTGAAAGATCTCCTAGGTTTCATTACTAGCAGAAACTTGGCTTCTATTCTTCTCATTTCGTTTTCTTGGCTTTTAAATCCGAGGTCCAACATTTTCCTCAACATAGTTAAGTTATATTGTTGGAAGTTTGAAACAAGATGTTCAATGATTGTTTAATTGGATACACTTACCATGATTTCTTATTGGCAGACTTGTGTTTTATCATTGAATTTTTGTCAATGAATGCGATAATGTTTGGTAATTTACTTTGCTTGTTCATGAAACATATATCATAACATATAATAAGATCTCCAAAAATATCGTTGAAACAATATCATATAAAAGATGGATAACATACAATAAGATCCCTTGGAATACCATTGAGACTATCTTGGAATACCATTGAAATTATATTGTATAAAAGATGGACCTCAATGGAACATAGTACCCAAAAAAATATAATATTAAGTAATATTATGGAATTTAGTTATTCAAGCTATCTCAATCTTAATCTTATTTGATGACCACACTGCAAGATATCGTCCCATAGATCAACATTGAGACGATATTAGAATACCATTGAGACTATATTATATAAAATATGGACCTCAATGGAAAATAGTACCCCAAAGGTTATAATGTTCAGTAATATTATGGAATTTAGATATTCAATCTATCTCAATCTTATTTGATGACCACACGATATCGTCCCATGGATCAACATTGAGACTATCTTGGAATACCATTGAGACTCTATTATATAAAATATGGACCTTAATGGAACATAGTACCCAAAAAGTTATAATATTAAGTAATTCATAGTCTAAATTTGCTACATTTTTTCCCTTTTATAAACATTTGTTTTGGGGGATATTTGCTTGAAATCCGACGAGATATTGTTGGATCTGCAGATTTGAGTGGTTAAATTTGTATAATTCGAGTTCTCTAGGGGTATTCAGTACGTAGAATCCATTTTTTCATTCAAAAATGTAGTTTAAACAACAAAAAGTTGTGATCTCATGTGGATTTATGTTGTCGGATTCTGACGAGGAGGGGAAAAATATAGAACAATTAGACAACGCCTATTAAGTAATATTATCGAATTTAGGTACTCAATCTATCTCAATCTTATTTGATGACACCACTACAAGATATCGTCCCATCAAATTGAATCTCGGTTATTCCACATTATCCAAAATTAAAATTTTCTTGGGGTAATCATAAATAATATTAAAAAATTCATGGCTTTAATGACCTAGAAATGGCAATGGAAATGAGGACAATGTCTTGAGGTTAGGAAACTTAAACAAGTTTGGAAGGTAGCACAAGGAATGACTCCACAATTAAGTGGAGAATACTTCAACGATATTATAAATCAGATAATGAAAAATTCACAAACCAAGCTACAAATTTGAATTGAGGACAAATAAAGATATTACAGAAATGTACAAATTTGAGCTAGGGATAATTTTTCATCAAGATTTATCCAAGTAATGTTAATGCTAGTATCTAAACTAATTAAGGAAAAATTTAGAAATCTCCACAAAGAAAACTCAATTTAGCTCAATATTTATCAATAAGTAATTCAATTTAGGTTGATATACTAAGTCAAGGATTACCTCAATTTTGTTTAATTTTGATCGGGGTAAGTTTTATTTAAGATGATAACTATTCGGCTCCCCATTAAAAAATCATTTGATGGATGTTTAGGTGATCAATAAGAACTTCAATTTTGGTCAATCTCAATATATAAATGCCTAGTATTCTCAATATATAAATGCCTAGTATTGATCAACTTCAATTTAGACCGAGAATTAGATTGGCTTTCTTGGTGGCAAGGCATATTTTTATTTAGGATATCAATAATTTTTTCGCTTAGAATTAAATAAATTTTTATGATTAAATATATCAATCAAGGATCCCCAATGGTTAGCTCAATTATATGCACGTTCGAGGCCACAAGTCATAAATTCAAAACAATTAGCTCAATTATATGCACGTTCGAGGCCATAAGTCATAAATTCAAAACTGGTAGAGTCACTTGGGATTAAATTTCAGTTGAAAAAACAATTGGAAGATCAAACATTGCTCCATCACATGGACCACGTTGAAAATTCATTTATACATGAATATGACTCACAATACACATCAAACATTTTTATATTAATCTATACATTTCTTGTTAACAACTCTCACATTTTCTTTAATAATTACTATTAAGTAATTCAATTGTTAATAGTAACATATTATAAATTTATGGCATATTTATTAGATAAAATTAGATTCGTGGAATGGCTAATATATATGCTTTTAAGAAAATTTGAATGATAAAATAAATGGTGAATACATATAAAAATTGGATGATGAAAAGCAATTTAAAAGTATGTTTTTACAATCCAGTAAAAAAAAAAAAAAACTTGATTTTGACTGTTTGTTTGAGATTTTGAGCATCTCCCAACCTATTTTCATTGATTTTTATTGTCTATTTGAGTAGGAAAATCCCAGATGATCCACTGTGCAAGCTAAGCCAAATAACAAATGGAAATCTACCATTCTAAATAACCAATGGACCAATTTTTTGCAAGTAACCATAAAAGAGATGTATCCTAAATAATACTATTTGCTTCAAATAAGGTTGGAAAAAAGGTTTTGTTCAACTAAATTCCATGTAAGATTTGGCTGAAAAGCCACCCAATAATGAAAATGAATGAAGGAAAGAAAATCTAGAAATTAGAAATGAACAAGAATGTACTCTATTCTACTCAAGGGAATGAAAAACATTCAATGAAAACGATATGTCCATACGATAACAATGCATGAGTATATGTAGGATTTACCACCCAAGAGACTAAAAACACAACCATTATGGGATAAAGTGAAAAAATCCCCAAGTAAACTTCATCTAGTGTGAAGAGAGCTAAAGCGATGAACTAGTTAAAAAAAGAACTATAGCTAAAGAACCATGTTCACACTAACACCCCCCCTTGAAGTGMAACTTAGGGGGGAATTTAAAAAAAAGATGAAAATATGGGTCTTGAATACAAGGCTTGTTGAGGTACCCATGTACAAAATATCCCCTCAAATAGAAAAGGAAGAAGAAAATTGTTAATGTTTATGCCATTATTATAGTTCTTTGCATTTCAATAGATAAGAGCATCATAAGAACAAGATCACTGAGAAATACACATTCACAAGAGACACAACATTTGTCCTGGGAAACCCTCTAGGGGAAGAAAACCCAACAAAAACTTCCTTATCATAAATAGCTTATACAATGTTCAAGAGATAGCTCAAACCAATACAGATAGTCCTCCCCAAGAGATGCGCCACTCTTCTCCCTCTCTCCAACTGGTAATTGTAGCTTGCCTCATAAGAGAATGAGCGAGTGAGTTGTGTGTTAGAAGTGAGGTGCTAGCCTCTTATTTATACAAGACTGGCACGTGTGAGAGGGTTTCACTGGCAGTGCCGACCTCTCACTCTGGGTGGGTAAACCCAACTTTAATTAATTATGGGTCTTCAATAATAACTTCTGGGGCCGACTTCTTATTATTCCCTTTATAATTGTTCGATGACCAATCCGCAAAAGGGGATTTGGTCCTTATACAATTACCAACATGATTAATCCACAATGGGGATTAATCATAATAATAAAATAACAATAATAATAAGAATGCTCTTCGCAGTTACATTATTTCAACAAAAACATAGTGGGAAAAAACTCCCCACCATGACAGGTTGAAGCAAGAAGGGATAAGAGACTCCCTAGAATAAATGTCCCACACCCCCAAGAGAGACCGAAGATGGACATACCTGCTCTCAATGAAGGGTTTGGTCACTACTACATTGGGTGGAAATTATGACGAAATATTACGACGGTTTAAAATTTCGTCATAATGTTTTTTCTTTTTTGGACTAAATTTACTTTTTTTTTTCGAGATCCAATTGTTCGTCTCTCTAGTGACCAACATTCCACGTTGGTCATTCTAGCGATCAACATTCCAACTTTAGTCGTTATAACGACCAACTATGGTACGTTTGAGAGTCAAACAGTCATTGACTTATTGTTTGGTCAATTTGACCGAATTCGTTGGAAGACCGACAAAATCAATCCTATACATATATCAGTTATGATGAATTTGCTATAGTTGCGACAATCATTTTCTACAGTTGCGTGAGTAATTTTCTACAGTTGCGACAATCATTCGGGTGTTTTGGTTTTTTATGAAATCTTGATTTCAATTCTCTTTCAAGAATAGAAACATTGAATTGATCAGACTCTACATAGCTGAGATTTTAAAGGTCAGTACTTAAAAAAATTCTATGTGATTTAGTAATTTGGTGGTATTGAACTATTTTATGGTTTATTTTCACTCCTTAAATCAAATTTTATGGTTTATCCACTTTTCACAATTTCAAGATCCTATAAAAATGGATCTGAAAATAACTAAAACTGAATATAATGAAAAAAGGATATGACAAGTAAGATCACTGTAGGTCGAATTTACCCTCTTAGCATTACTTGTCAGTCTGCAGATGAAGATCATGGAGTTCAAGATCTTTGTTTGACAGTTGGGCGATTTCTGTCAAAAATAGAAATTCCATTTGGCTTCCTTCTTTCGCCATGTCTTCAAAACTTAATGAGGAGGATGATTTAACTTCTGATAATTGTTATCTTTAATTTGATACCATTCCCACATGTTATGGAACTCGAAAAACGTGTTTTGGGCAAAAAGAATTAAATTATGGACTCTTCAGCACATTCGACGGCTCATTGGTCTTGCATTTTTTCCTTTAGCCGCCGAAAGTCATAGCATTCGACGACTCACTACACTGTCGAATTTGCCACTTAGCCGTCGAAAACCCTAAAATAAACTCCTATCTGATACTTTGCATATCTCTACCTCATGAATATCTAGTGATCCATTAAATTATTATATTTTCCTTCAATTGATGTATTAAAACCCTTAATGTGAAGATATGTATCTAAAAGGAGTTAGAAACTATAATGAAGCAAGATGGAGTAACGATGTTAATTCACAATCATAGTATGAAAATAGTGTTTTGACAAGACACCAAGATGAGAAATAATGACATGAAATTTATTCAAAATATCATTTGGAAAAAAGGGAATCAAATTAGTATATATGACAAAGATTTGTCTAGAGGAATATGCACTCTCTTAGACCCATAGGAATAAGATCTACTAGATGAGGTAATAGTCCAATCTAGTTTTTCAATCTCTTTGAAGACTTCTTTACAGTGATATTCATGATAATATTTAAGATTTATACACCTAAGAACATGCAGAGGAAACAATAGTGTTGGGAGTCCCAAACAAAATTCAAGGACAAACTACTAGATGAAGGGAAGGTTCATGTTAATATATTAAACCTTGTCCAATGTTAAACAAATTAAAAAGCAAGTAGTATTTCTAATGGATCTAAGTAAGGAAATGGAATAGGAAATTATTCCAGATTGAGATCTCATTGACTAGTGCTAGAGAAGAGGAAAATGCACATTAAAAGACATGATAACGAGACTTAGACATGTTTTTTTGAAATTTCTTTCTTAAAGGACAATCTTATGATCCATCTTGATATCTTTCCTTCCATGTAATTGGCTCATAAACCCATTTATCTTTTGATATCCTATGGGAAGCATTATATCCTATGGGAAGCATCGTAAACGTCTTCCCTTTAAGTTCAATCATATTTTCCTCTAACATATATAGGTATGGGAAATCATTACACATGCCTGGGATTCACTAGTTTTTTAGTCTCCATCCTTTGTTTTAAGAAAAAAAAATTCAAAATGATTAAGAATGAAATATTGATGCATGAGAATATATTTCAATCATATTAAAAATCTCTAGGGAGGCTTCCCAAGAAAAACACCATACACCATACTCTGTAATGTCCCATACAATTACAAAAATTTATAAAGATATTGAAAAAAAAATCTATAGTATTTGGCAAT
>ML857536.1:10325-24516 GCA_009831015.1 Picea engelmannii
TGGTATGGTTCCCTTCTATGGTCTTGTAGCATCTCCTTCCTCACAGATACTTGAAAAAAAAAACATTTTCCAATATACATCCCTAGAATAAACCTTCAAGATCAACAAGGCTACACAATAGCTTTTGCAAGACAAGACTAGTTTCTTCTCATTATTCTCCAACAAATTATAATGAAGAACATGCCTCCTTATATAGATGAGGTGCGTCATGAAATTATGAGTGAATGCCTTGTGCTAGATACAAAACCATGAGCTAATACAACCTCCATCTCAAAACCATAGGAAAATACAAGAGGTGCCCTCAAAACCATGGTCTAAAACCATTATGAGTAAATAAAATAATATATCATGAAATAACCACCTCAACCAACTCCAACATGTGAGTGGACTAGTCAAAGAGAAGAGGTGCGCTCCATAAAATTCTCTAACAATCCACATGTGTGGAAACAAGTGGGACGTCGAGTGGTCAAAATGTGGCGATATTTCCCCCCCGGAAGATTAAAAAATGCCATAACTATGTCAGTTTTTTCCCGATTTTGGAAATCCCGCAGTTATTCTACATCTAATTAACATATACTTAAACAACAAACTTCAAAATTTGTTAATCAAATCAATAGAGAAAAACATAAAACTAAATATAATTGTTTACATATCACTTTTTATTCTTTAGCAAGAGCTAAGCTAAACTATACCAAAAATAATCCAGTTCTCACTTCAAAAGCACCTGCTCAGACAGGTATAACAATGCAATAAATGGGCAGAGAGAAGTTAACTAGTGAAGGCATCTTGTCGAAGGGACAAGGAAGAACTGAAAGCTTGTATATTGAAAAAGTTTAGTTCCAGGAAAATTAAGTAGGACTAAAACATACATTGAAGAAAATGTTTAGGCACACTTGAAAAGCAATAAACCTTCACAAGATGATATGATGAGAATGCAATTCAGAGCAAATTCTCCGAAACATAGTTGTGAAGGGAGAACATGGAAAAGACCTAAAAACATGAAAGGAATGAAAGACTGTCAAATTCATAATTTAGGAAAATTAGAAATAGAGGAATGTTTTCTGTTTAGTTAGGAAGCTTTATGATTACTTGGGGATAAGACACAATCACTTATAGAATGATTCAACTACTCAAAGGAGAGAACATTGTCAAGATAGGAAAAAGTTTATTACAGGAAGCAATTATGAGGAGAAGATGCAAGGCACTTATACCTTGAGTATATCCTTTTGCTACTAAACTATTCTCTTTTATATTCTTTTATTACTCTGATGTATAACTAAGGAAACATAACTTTATTAACATTATAATTGTCCAAAAAATGACTGCAGCTGTAATTTCCTACTCCGTGGGCAGTCTAACCTTCCTTGATGTTATAAATGCCAGTTCGATACAATTCTCTCACTCACACACATACAGACACACATGCATGCAAGTCAAAATAGTATATAAGAATTTATTGTACTACTAACTTACTAAGGCATTCAACATCATTTGAATGCATCTTGAATAGATAATTTTGCCTTCCATCTCATTTTACAACTTTCATGATCAAAAGTGGCATGACCATTTGTAAACAAGGAAAGCTCAGTGAAAGACAAAATTTGGCCACATGAATATATGATTTACTTATCTTTTACGAAGAAGAAATTTATGCATCCACACAAATAAATTCTAAACTAATTTGGAGGTAGGTTTATTAAAAGTAGATGGTCAATCAGTGAAACATAGTAGTGAGAAAAAGTGACTACCTTCAATTTCCATATAAATTCTCGACCCATAAAAGTGTTCAGAAAAATAGATACCCAATACCATGGCCGTGTCACTGCTACCGATGAAATAACTACGAACTTTGGAACCTACAAGAAATATTTAAGAATTGTAATCAACATAATAACATACAAAAATTCCTATAATTATTAAAAATATTAATAGGAATGTTATCTGAAATGTAATTGATTCGGGCCTCCAAAGCACATTGATTAAACTAAAATGCATCCAATATCATTATATGTTATGGCCTCCAAAGGCATAGTTTGTGCCAATGTCTAAAAGATAATTATGATGTTTTATTATGCAACAAGAGCCACAAAAATAAGAAACTCGAGTTAAATTGAAGCAGAGGTTATACCAAAACAAGATAAAAAAACATAGCAAGCTGCATTGAACTAACTATACAGAACAATTCTGAACAGGAAACATATGACGTCCTAGAGACTTCAAGTACAAAACAGCTTGATGTTATGAAAGAAGAAAATAACCCAAAACTTTCTGTTCTCAAGATGAATGCCACAAGGTCACTCAAACTTTTTGGAACAATAGGAAGATTTGAAAACTACAAGAGTTAGATTTTCTCCAAGATCAAGTGAAGAATACGGGCAGTGAATAAAGCCAATTAAACTTGCACAAAAATTAAGGTTTGTAGTATGGGATGGATGCAGCTTGTCAAGTTAGCTTTCTTATTGTATGTAACAAGGAAAGCTAACTTTTGAATGACCGAACCTCACATTTTTGACATATCTTGCATACAGAGGTTTGACAATGGGGTGGATCACAACTAAGAATATAAATAAGCCAAAATAGATGTACTAGAGTACCCGTCGGGCACTGAGGACTGCTACGATGGTTGTTAAGGGTAATATCTAATGAATAAACAATGATGATTGAAAATTCCTTTCGAAACAACGATAACTTGAAAAGTATATATGTAGAAGTGTTACAGAAAATACAAACAAAATAACATGATGCACCTATTTATGATGACCTTCTCCATATTAATGTGAGAGACTCGTGACAGCATAAAATAGCCCTCATCATGGACATCATGTAAATATATATCACATTCTTCATGCCATATCCCATATAAGAGCAAGTAATCATCAGCTCAAGAGAATTTGATTATAAAATTCTCTTTGAATGGATAACAATTGCCAATAGATAGGTATATCTAGACTATGCTCATTATACAAGTCACTCGAATAATGATGATATTGATTGCAATATAAGAATGCCAAGAAAATCCACATTTTGTAATTCCAAGAATAAGAACATGTAAGAATACCAACAGTGCCCACATGTAAGCGTATCAGGAATTTCCATCTACAAGGACATAACACCCACTCAAGAATGACAAGAATCTCTTTTGGCCACAACCAAATTAAGGTCTTCTTGCTAGCCCCAACCAGATCAAAGATAACACAAATTGTCATATTTAAGAAGGCAAGAACATCTTCTCATAAGAATTCCAAGAGTCACAATTCATAAGAATACTAGGAGTCTATGCTCATAATAATGCCAAAAGCCTCCATTTATAAGAATGTTAGGGGCCACTACTCATAAGAATACCAAGAGCCTTAACTTATAAGCATACCAAAAATAGCTATAGATAAGATTGCCCAGATATTCACCTCCTTTAATCTCACAAGGTCTAGAATAGTGTCAATGTGACTGATCATGCATAATCTTGCAACACATTGGCATTAGAATAGAGATATATCAACACCATTTCCTTATGCTCATATAGCCAAAGCAATACACCAATGTCCTCTTGTAGGTAGTCCATATGCATAATAGAGAGAAAATGGTCACACACATAAGCACATGCATGTGCACACACACTCGCACATATATTGCTTCACCTCATTCTTTGAAGAGGATCAACATGAATATATTAAGTCGACAATATGCCAACCACATCCTCAAGCCTTTTCACTTCTAACTCATACAGGAGATAGGTAGAGTCCAAATGTCTCATCTTATTTTATTGATAGTAAAATCAGCTCATAAATAGCACAAAATTGTATCTTATTGTTTAATGGGCATGGTATCCAAGGATCATTTCTTATAGTAAGTTAGCACTTGCTCGACATGAACTATTCAACATCAACAAAGATTAGCAAGGAATTTTTTTGACACAAAATAAAAATATTCAAAACTAAGATAAACAAAACACCCTTCTTAGTCCATCTTGGCAAAGTTTTGGCAACATCACCAATGTTGGAGAGCGTCAAGGTCTTGATTTACAAATCAGCTTGCAAGAGCATCGTGTTCTTACAACAATGCCTTGTGTTCCAATGCTTCATCGTGATCATGTTTAGACCCCTTTAAGTCATTCATCATTTTTCCTTCTTTTCGACCTACTAGTTTCCATTTTCATGGCATGTCATGCTCACTATAGGATACCTAAATATATATTAGTACTTAGTAACTAGGATATACCTATTAATTATTAAGGCACTATTCCCTAGGGTCCTGACCTAAGTTGCATGTGTACCCGCACTCAAGGCAATGGTGCCCAAACCTATCCTGGGTTTGTGTCTCCCATACCAGATACCAAAATCGGGATGCCATTTCATGAACACTCCCAACTTGGGTTCCTACCTATCGAACCGAGTACTTCCCAGTGTATGTGTGGGAACAATAGCCCAAAACAAGCACTCGAACCCCAATTACGAGTGCGATTGGGTAGTCTAGTGGGATCTCCTCCATAAAAAAAATTCAATTTTTAAATTAAAAAAATTGCCAAAATTGCAAGGATAGGGTGGGGCCCTCCCCCAAAACCCTAATCCTTCACTTACCTAACACCCTCATACACTCAAAACACTAAATCACCCTTTCATTTTTACCATTCAATTTCCAACAATGAAGGGAAAGAAGTTAGAATAGTCCAACAATGAAAGGATTTCAAATGAGGATAAAGATGCAACAAAACAAGCAGACACAGCTTGAGAAAGCTAAATCAGATATGTTGTTCAATGTTTTTGAATTTACTATTTTATATTTGGAAATGCCATTAGACAATTTTTTAATGTAGTATGGCATAGGTACTTGCCACTTGATTTAACATTAAAACACTTGAAACCTATTAATGTCAATTTCGATTTTCAAATGATGATGATCAAGTTGATTGTTCAATGTTTTTCTAATCATTATATGATTGTTCAAAACATGAAGATTACAATGAGTTCTTTTGTGAGACAGAAACCTTAGCAGAGCACGACCATGACATGGAGGTTTCAGGCCCTGTATCTCCAATGGTGGATTCACGCAATTGCAAGGGTTTACAATGCGTACAGTTAAGGCTTAGTAGGGGCGATGGGTGCAGGGTCAAGGCAGGTCACATGAAGTAGAATAGCAAAGGGCTTGAGTTGCCAAGGGCTAGACGGGGTAACGATAAAAAAGAGGAAACCAGGTGGACCTAGGCGAGGGTGCAGTCCGGGAGTATAAATGATATGTACAACGCTATAATGGAGGGTGACGTAGTTGATTACGATGCAAAGGTTTTGGGTACGATGGATACATTTCCATCGGATATGCAGAAGTTGAAGCGGGTGGCTAACGTGTTAGAGCTCGGATCGTTGGATTTTCCATCGATGTGAGATCCCAAGGAAGCTTTTCCAAGGTCGGGTCCACTTTCAAGTCGGGCTGGTGGGGGGGGGGGTGTGTTTCGAGGGCTACATTGGATCACGGTTCACATGATCCAAGTTTTCCTTTCAGTTCGAGGGGTTCACATGCTAGCTCTCATTCGTTACCCTTGCATGCAGAGTTCTCATCGTCGAAGGTGTCGAATCCCTACTCCATTGTGTAATCTTTCCTAGTGAAGGAAAGAGCCACAGTACAAAAATTTAGGAAGGCGAAGTGTTGGAAGGTGAGGAAGGAGAGGCGAAAAATGGTGGTGGGAGATGACGTTGAGATTGGGGCCATCTTGAGTTTGCTAGGGAGGAAGGCCGTGGGGTGTTTCTGTGGAAAAATTGTCTCTTCGTCAACCCTGAAATTATGGCTGGAGGAAAACTGGAATGGGTTTCTAGGATATTGCCCAGTTTACCATACCCTCACACACGGATGGATTTGTTTCATCTTTTAGAACCACAAGGATTTAATGGAAGTTTTCAATTGAGTATAGGGTTGGGGGTCGTCGGGTCTCATCTTGAAAGAGTGGGAAATCTCATTTGATCCAACTCGCGACGTCCTGTCTCCGTTGAAGGTCTAGGCGATCTTGTCGAATCTCCCTCTGGTGTTCTGGAAAGAAGAGGTACTTATAGCTATTGGGAATAACATAGAAAAATTTGTCACCTACGAGTCAGGATGGGAGATGAAGACAGACCGGAGGTGGGCTTGGGTTAAGATAGAGGTTGATATGAGAGACGATCTATTAGATGAAATTGAACTTGTTTGGAGACGCTTCTCTTGGAGACAAAAGATAGATTATTGGCGGGTGTCATTCAGGTGTTTTGGGTGCCATGAAGTTGGCCACCTACAAGCGCAATGCAGGCGACCTTCTTCTCATTTCCCTCCCTTTACCAAAATCCAGAAAAGAAAGAAGGTTGTTGAAGAGTCCGAGAAGGAAAGGATAGAAGATGTAGAAGACAAGGAGAAAAGTGGACCTAAGCATGCTCAGTTCGAACCTTCATGTGTCGTTTCCCTAAAGGCTCATCATGATGGTCTCCCTGGTAAGAATCTATGTCCTATAGGTTAGGAAATGTCTCGTTCTTTAGAAGTTTCTTTGGATCTTCCCGTGGTACTGGGTTCTAGCTCTCACATCCCTATCACAAAGGTTTCGTCAGAAAAAAGTCCATCTAGGTCGGGGAAAGAGAGTCCTTTACGGGATTCCGGTATATCTGATGATGGGTCATTTCCCTTTTCCTTCTCCCAACAAAGGGAGTCCCGTCCCTTCTTGGGGAAGTTCCAAGGTCTCCCTCTCACTTGGTATTGTTCTCTCCTTGTCCCAGTGCCAAACCTTCTATAAAGTTTGATTACCTCCTGTGTTCAAAAGTTAAGAAGGGGCCAAGGGAGGTCTGTATAGGGGGGCATGGCATTGTATAAAGGTTATAGAGGTCACGTTGGGAGGAAATCTCTGATATCCTTGGCGCAAATTCAAGCTGCAAAATGTAAATTTTAATGACAAAATCAACAAGCTAATATTTTGTCATACACTTAGCAACCTAGAGATAACTGTCTTGCATGAACTTTGAAATGTCTAAAACCCACATTCAAAATTTTCCATAAGCAAAAATACACATTGCTAAGTAATTATGCAGTGGAAATAAACACAATGAACAACATTCAATCACCCATGAATAACTCCGAAATTTAGGCAAATGCTAGGGAAAACCCCAATGTGGGGAAACCCAATGAGAGAGAGAGAGAGAGATCTTATTATTCATCTTCAGGAAAATACATATCAGCAGCAAAATCACAATTTCCAGCAAGAGAAATCCACTTACAGCACACTAAAAACAGTCCCAAAAATTATGCCTCGTAATCTGTGTCAAGTCCGTACTGTTGTACGACCCTCCCAAAAAATTGTACCTCAAAATCCGTGCACACAGTCAGTTGTACGGACTGTTCTATACGACCCAACAACAAGAAGTAAAAGCCTCAATAAAACCTCGAAAACCGTGCCAAAATTGCCTCGATTTGTGTGCCCTCTTTCCCTTGCTGTACGGATCCATACAGTACGGCCTCCAACAACAGAAAAATAACTCGACACTAAAACATAGATGTTCCCTTGGGATTTGTGCCCACTTTCTCTTGGGAAATGTGCCCTCTTTGAGCCCTAATTTTCCTCTCTCAAGCCTACTCAAAAATTTTCTCAATCTCCTTCTCTTGTGTCTTGCACACTACCCAATGCATTCTTTTATAAATCTAAAAATAACATTTTCCCTCCAAAGTGTCTTTTCACCTTCCCCAACCCTAAATCCAAAGGCCAAGATCTAATCTTTCCTTTACAAGATCAAGGGCCATGATTCATTCCCTCCAAAATAAATCACTTAAAATATTAAAGTACATTTCACTTTACTACATAAGTGAACTTTATGAAATAAAGTCACTTTAATATTAAGAAGGTACACTTCATTAAAAAGTCATTTCAATAAAAGAACCACTTTATAAAAACCCATTAAAAAGTCAAGTGTCTAGTAGTGTAGATACAAGGTAACTTCCGCATACAAGACACATATGCGGAGTATACCTCCCGAGATAAAAATCTAACACTCCTCCTTAGCGAGGGAAGTACTCACTGCCATCTCCATCATCCAATCCCATCACACTATGCTTAGTAGGAGCTCGCTCTGAACCTGGAGCCATCCTCAACACCTGCACAAAACTTGAACTAGAAGATCTTCTCCTGATAGCTATCTGGAACCCTAAGCTGCTTGGAGAATCCACTCCACCCTGAGCATTGGTTCAACCACACTAGCTGAGCCTCCTGTCGGTGCTCAAAAGAGACTCGCTCTCTTCTCTCAGAATGCAAGACTGAATCCTTGGTACCACCGCAATCTCAAGAGCCTCCTCATGCTCCTCATCCAAAGTTGAATCATACACTGAAGGTTGTCCTGGCAACATATACAACGTGTCCACCCGATCATCGATCAGCTGTAATTCCACCGGGTCCACTCCCTCCCTCTAGATAAAGACATGTTCCCTCTTGAACAATGTACAATATCATACATCCTCCAAGGCTGAGACCGAGAGCAAGTTAACCCTCAACCCTGGAACAAAGAGAACTCCATCAAGATCTAGGAATCCTCCATACTCGAGTCAGAATCTAACCTTTCCAACTCCATGTACAACTTGCGCCATACCCACCTTCATTTACCACCTGTCGGTTAGGACCTGTCTCTGTGATAAATAGGAATACTCGCCATATTCCCGTCATGTGGCAAGAGGCTCCACTATCCACAATCCATCTTATATCACCCCCAAATCCTCCGCTACCGACACTAGAAACTAGGGTAACAAAAGAAAATTCCCTGTCATACTTGGAAGCAAAGTCCTCCATGGCTGCTGTAGCAGTTGTCTCAGGCCCCTCTGATTCCTTCTTCTTCTTCTTCCTCTCATGACAATGAGAAGCAAGGTGCCCCAACTGGTTACAACAATAACATTTGACTTTACTCAAGTCCCTCCAGGAACTTTCTTTCTTCTTGCTCTTTGCAGCAAGAGCAACATTCTTATCAAATCCATCTATCTTATGTCCACTGCTCTAAGATCCTTCCCGGATCTCGTCCTAAGTGAAATCGTCCCACAGTCTGCTCCAATCTGGAAGATGCTCACGACCCACCACACACTTCACGAAGACTTCCCATTCTTTGGTGAAGCCTTTCAAGGCTATTCTCACCAACTCTAAATCCGATATGACCTCTCCAACAGAAGCCAACTCATCTTTCACTTGAGCTACTCGGGTAAGATAAGAAGAAACACTCTCCTCCTTACCCATCTTGGTATCATGCAGCTTAGCCTTTAAGGCCATCTTCTGGTTTTCATTCTTCGCCTCAAATAAGTTCTTAAGTGCATCCCACATCTCTTTTGTTGTCTTCTTCTCAGCCAAGTGTGGGATAAGGTGATCCTTCACCCCATCCAAAATAATCCTCTGAGCTTTGGCCTCCTTGACCTCATGCAAATCCAAAGCAACAAGATCTGTTGTGGGAACCAAAACAACAGAACTGACATAGTTCCAAATCTTGTTCTCCTTAAGAACAACTGACATCCGGACCTTCCACTGCAAATAGTTGGAAATTCCATCCAATCAATCCTCAAATCTAATGCATGCAACCATATTCCCTGTCACAGCTCAAGGAAAACAATCACAAATTTTCCCCCTTCAAACTTGCCCAAAAATCTCACTGTTCACTGTCACTCAGAGCCCAAGCTCTGATACCATGCAAATTTTAATGAAAAAATCAGCAAGCTAATATTTTGTCATACACTTAGCAACCTAGAGATAATTGTCTTGTATGAACTCTGAAATGTCTAAAACCCACATTCAGAATTTTCCATAAGCAAAAATACGCATTGCTAAGTAATTATGCAACAGAAATAAACACAATGAACAACATTCAATCATCCATGAATAACTCAGAAATTTAGGCAAATGCCAGGGAAAACCCGAATGTCGGGAAACCCAATGAGAGAGAGAGAGAGAGATCTTATTATTCAGCTTCAGGAAAACACATATCAATAGCAAAACCACAATTTCCAGCAAGAGAAATTCACTTACAGCACACTAAAAACAGTCCCAAAAATTCTGCCTCGTAATCCATGCCAAGTCTGTACTATTGTTCGGCCCACCCAGAAAACTGTACCTCGAAATCCGTGCACACCTTCATCTATACGAACTATTTTGTACAACCCAACAACAGCAAGTAAAACCCTCAATACAACCTCGAAAACCGTGCCAAAATTGCCTCGATTTCCATGCCCTCTTCCCCTTGCTGTAAGAACTATACAAATCCGTACAATACGACCTCCAACAATAGAAAAATAACTCATCACTAAAATAGAGATGTTCCCTTGGGATTTGTGCCCACTTTCTCTTGGGAAATGTGCCCTCTTTGTTGCCCTAATTTTCCTCTCTCAAGCCTACTCGAAAATTCTCTCTCAATCTCCTTCTCTTATGTCTTGCACACTACCCAATGCATTCTTTTATAAATCTAAGAATGACATTTTCCCTCCAAAGTGTTTTTTCACCTTCCCCAACCCTAAATCCAAAGGCCATGATCTAATCTTTCCCTTACAAGATCAAGGGCCATGATTCATTCCCTCCAAAATAAATCACTTAAAAATTAAAGTACATTTCACTTGATTACATAAGTGCACTTTATGAAATAAAGTCACTTTAATATTAGAAGGTACACTTCATTAAAAAGTCACTTTAATAAAAGAACTACTTTATAACAATTTTATAAAAACCCATTATAAAGTCAAGTGTCTAGTAGTGTAGGTACAAGGTAACTTCCGCATACAAGACACATATGTGGAGTACCTCCCGAGCTAAAATGCTAACACAAAAGAGATTAGAAGCAGAAAGAAATCAACCATAGTTCGGGCCCTTAGAGCAGGGAAAGCCCAAGAAAGGGTAACCGAAAGATTGTGCTTTCCTTTAAAACTCAAGGGGTTGGGGGAGCCCCAAAAATCCTTGCCCTCAAACAACTTGTTCAATGATGCAAACCAAATGTTATCACAATCCAAGAGATGTTGTGTAGCGGGAAAAAAACAATGGAGGTGTTTAGTTGTTGGTTAAAGGATTGGTCTTTCTGCTTTCAAGATTCTATGGGCCTCTCTGGAGGTTTGCTTTCGACATGGAGCCCACGTTTAAGGGAACCATCTACTTCATTTCCTTCGTGTATTGTGGTACAGTTAATGGACAGTTTGTTAAATAGTTCTTTAAAGTTGTTAAATGTGTATGGTCTGTATTCAAATTGGTGCTCTTTTTGGGAAGGGTTGAGTGGGACGGGAACTCTAAACTCTTTTGACATTATCATAGGAGGGGGCCTAAAATTCACCCTCTATTTAAAGGATGTTTGGGAGGATAACCCCTGTCAAAACCCACAAGAATTTTTTTTCTCTCATTGGGTGGAAAAACACCATTTATTTTATTAGGCGCCCCCTAAACTGTCCCACATATGGAGAAACGACAGAAAAGGGAGGGATTTGGTAGCCTAAAGACTCGACATATTTCTTTTATCAAAGGATTTGATTGATAATCCTTGGTCCTTCAAATATCGGGTAGAGGTAGGAGGAATCTTTGATCATATGCCCATAGTCTTGGAAGTAGCCAAAACAGGGCCTCGACATCCCTCCCCAATGAAGTTCAATCAAGATTGGCTTAAGGAGGACTATAAAAGTTGGTTAAGGAAACTTGGAGTCCATTGGTAGAAGAATTAGGTCGTTCTTTCATGCACCAATTTGTTGTCAACATTACCAAAATAAAAAGTCACTTCTGCTTGGGCCAAAGTTTTCATAATGAAATCCTCAACATCCGTTCAGGATGTGGAAGTGAAGATAGCAGTTCTTATAATATACAGTCCAGCAGGCACCCTATCGGGGAAAGAAGAGAGTGAATTAAGCGCGCTAATGAAAAAAAAAACAAGATTTGTTAGTGGCGGAGGAATCAAAATGACAACAAAAGAGCATGGCAGTTTGGATACAAGATGGGGACAATAACACAAAAAAATTTCATAAATTTGCAAGTTTTTAGAGGTGGGAAATAAAAGATCAAGATGGTCATTTAGTGTCATCTGTAGAAGATAGCAGAAGCTAGAAAAGTTTTTTTTTTCCAGTTTCTTCAAGGAGCCGACTGAGTGCCCTATTTCTGAAATCATAAAAGTTATCAATCTCTTTCCAAAATCCTTCACGAATGAAATAAACAAGTCGTTACAAGTTAAGATATCAAAAAAGGAAATTTTATCAACCTTGTCCTCATTCCAAAAATGTAAGATTCCAGGGCTTGATGGCCTCATGGTTGAATTTTTCTTAGGCTTTTCTGATCTACTAAAAGTTGCTTGCATATCTGAGAGGTCCAAAAAAATTTGGGGGTCCTTTAATTCAACTTTCCTAGCCCTTATTCCGAAGAAAAAACACCCTTCTTCCTTTGAAGAGTTTCAGACCCATATCCTACTACAATTTGATCTACAAGCTCATAGCCAACCGACTAAAGCCTATATTCAGTGAAATCATTTATGAGGAGAAATATGGTTTTTTATTCAAGAGGCAAATTCATGATGTCGTCTCTTTAACCCAAGAAGCTCTCCATTCCATTAAGTTAAAAAAGAATCCAAAAAATTCATGAAGCTTGATCTGTCTAAATCCTACGACAAGGTGAGCCAGACCTTTGTCAGACTAGCCTTGATTCAAATGGGAATGAATTTGAATTTGGTCAATTGGATAATGGGTTGCATCGAATCATCATCATTTTTTGTTCTTATAAATGGTTCACGTCTCGGTTCTTTCGCTCTTCTCGAGGGTTGCGCCAAGGATGCCCTTTGTCACCTTTCTTTTTCTTAACCATTGCCGAGGGGCTGAGTCTTCCCTTTAAAAATTCCCAAAGGAATGGTCTACTAAAAGGACTAAAAATCACATCTTCAATGATCTTAACCCATTTACTTTTCGTTGATGATCCGATTATTTTTGGTGCAGGGTTTGTTTCGGAAGTTCAAGCATTGAAAGGCATTTTGGATCTTTTTTGTGTATCAATAGAGATGCAAGTCAACATGGTAAAGTCAAATTTGCTTGTTAATGGAATACATGAGGACGTTTTAGAACAATTGGATGTTTTACTACCATTTGCGAGAAAAAGTATAGATGAAGGCCTGAAATATTTGGGTTTTGTTCTCAAGCCCAATGCTTATCATTTTAATGACTTGTTATGGCTGTATAAAAAAATTCAAGCGAGGATATCTTTCTGGGTGCACCAATGGTTATCAAGAGGGGGGAGACTAATTCTTTTGAACTCAGTTTTGAGTAGCATTCCGGTGGATTGGGCCTCAATTTCCAAGATACCAAAAGGTATCCTTACCAAGATCAGAAAACTGTGTTTCCATTTTATATGGTCCGACATTCTTAGCTAGTTCAAGAATAATTTACTATTGTTGTTGAAGCATATTATCTCGTCTCAAGTTTAATTGCAAAAATCTTTTTTCTCTTTGATAGCTAGTGGATCAGCCTTTTTTCCTTTTCTTTTAGCTAGTGTTTCGAGGCATTTAATTTACCTTTTTAGCATTGACTGTATTAACATCACTCTTCACACAAGTACAATCACTTTACCTTTTCTAATTTACCTTAACCTTTCCCATAACATTAACCTAGCTAAATCAAGCATCCAAGATACGGGGTCGTAGACTTGCCTTAGCTTGCTATAGGATCCCTTGAGGTTGCTAGGGAAGCCTCCCTTCTGCTGAATCTTCTATCTTTCACTAGAACGAGGGAAGTACCTTCTTAGGTGACAGTGGAAATTACTTCCATATGTTACACCAGTTCAATTTGTTGTGAAGGATTTGCACAAGTGCTCTATTGGGTGATAACAGTGCCAAAAATGAACTCTAATCTTTTATAGATGGATTTTTTAGTTACAATCAGATTCAAATCCATAAAGAAGATCAATATAAGATCGCACTTAATTTTCCTTGAGATACATTTGCATATCAGAAAATGCCATATGGTCTTTGTTGTTAGTTTTCAGCCTAACCCAACACCTGACAATTAAACCCTAGCAAATGTGTTGCTTAACTACTGCATATTTACTTATTTAAAGCACAAATGGGTTACTAACGATTTAAATAAATCAGTGGAAGCAAAATAGGAAACCAAACACATGTACTCAAATAATTTCTAGGTAAACACCCCTGGAAAAACCCAAGGGAAAACCAACAACATGATGATTTTACTATGATAAAATCAAGGCTCCAATCCTTGGAAAATG
>ML857538.1:27027-46368 GCA_009831015.1 Picea engelmannii
TGATGTGTGGATGAGACTATTTGTACAAATTCTAAATGGGGAAGCAAGAAAGTGGTTCAGAAGTTTGCCTCCCAATTCAATAGCTTATATTGTAGCCTTAGATGATGCCTTTCTCAAACATTGGGCAGACAAAAAGGACTTTCTATACTACATCACCGAATTTGGTGCTTTAAGGAGGAAACAAGGTGAATCAATACCTGATTTTACCAAAAGGTTCAACTAGATGTATGGAAAAATTCCAGAGGAGATAAAACCTTTAGAGACTTCAGCTAAAATCACCTTTGCCAATGTATTTGATGCCAAATTTTTCTTGTTTCTTAGGGAAAGAAGAACCACTACCCTCAGCCTGATGCAAGATGTTGCTATCAAGGTAGAATCTAACATATTAGCAGCAGACAAATTGAAGTCTAGAAATGATAGAGAAAGAAAAAAATCAAAAGGAAGAGTTGCCTTCATCTTCTAATTCAACATCTGATTCCAAAATGGATGAAATGGCTAAGATGCTAAAAACTTTGACATCTGAAATGGCAAGGTTAAATATAGAACAAAAAAAACCCAATAGACCTGCACCGGAGGGTGGTTACAGAAATCCAAATTAGTTCAGAAGACCGAACAATGTTCCTTAGATTTTACCAAGAGAAAGGAAAAACCAGGATGACCAAAAAGTTTTACCTCCTTTTCAGAATAATGTAGTAGATGAGGAGGAGGATGAGGATGATACAGAAGAAGACCCTGTAGTTCATTTGAATGATTCAAAATCATCTCCTCTACATGTGACACAACAGGATTATGAAGATGCTTTGATTGCAAATCAGTTTGAGGAAGGAGATGGAGATGAGATTTTCCAGCAAGAACCTAAAAGGAAAAAATACAATCTCAGATCTGGTTCCAATGCACCTAAAGTAGATACACCTGGGTCCACAAAGAAGGCCAATACTCTAATTAAGTCATGGGTTATCAAAGATGTTCCCAAGATTCATGTTGACCAACCATTGAAGCAATCTGCCAAGGATAGCACTGCTGACATAAAGGAACCGGACAAAAATGTTTGTGTTTTAAATTTAGAACATGAAATCAACAAAATCAAGATTTTAGTTCCATTATTAGAACTCATGAAAACACAACCTTTCAGAAAGACCATCCTCAAGGCTCTTCAGGCTCTAGCTCATGCCACCTTTTCAGATACTATCAATCTAGAGGATGAAAACCCTGCTATAACTATTGGACATTGCATTGAAGACAAAATTGATGCCTCTCCACCTTTTTACATTTCATTGAATATCCATGACAAGATATTACACAACTGCTTAATGGATTTTGGTGCCTTGCATAATGTAATGCCCAAGGTGGTGATGGAAGAATTAGGGTTGGACATTACCATACCATATCATGATCTATATTCTTTTGACTCCAAGAGAGTCAAATGCCTTGGAGTTATGAAAGATGTGGTGGTCACTCTTTCCCAATTGCCTATGAAAAGTGTGGTATTAGATGTTATTGTGGCTGATATACCACCAAAATTTGGAATGCTTCTTTCAAGATCTTGGGCTAAGAAGGTAGGTGGTACTCTGCAGATGGACCTTAGCTATGAAACCATACCTGTTTTTGGTGGGGAACAACGAATATTATACAGAGAAGTCAGATTAGCTTATTTGGTAAGTGATCACAATAATCCCACTAGTCATCCTATATATGCCATAGAATATGATCTGGGTTCTTCTATTTTTTATATGAGTGAGGAAATGGCAGAAGTATCAGTCATAAAGTCAACAACTGCAGTGGGAGACAATAAAGACAATTTTGTTTGGAAAATGTATTTTGATGGGGTATGTTCTAAAGAAGGTTCTGAATCTGCTTTTGTTTTCATTTCCCCTTCCAAGGAGGTTATCCCCATGTCATATAAAATTGAATTTGACACCACCAATAACATCAGCGAGTATGACACTTTGTTGTTGGGTTTGAAAGCTGCTAGAAATATGGGAATTGATAAGCTGTCTATTTTTGGAGACTCAGAACTTGTTAATCACCAGATCAAGAATATATACCAAACCAAACAACAAAGGTTAAAATAATACATAAATGAGGTGTGGGACTATGTGAATAATTTCTTTTTGGCATTTAATATAACTTTTGTGCACATAAATTTGAATCAACAAGCCGACTCTTTGGCACTTGCAACTAGCAGCTTTAAAACTCCTATGTTTCCTAATCTAAAATTCGAAGTTGAAGTTAGAAACAAACCTTCAATACAGATAATCTAAAGCATTGGCAGGTTTTTAAAGATGATGAGGAAATTCAAAGATTTTTGAAAACCATCGAAGAGTTTTCTAACATCTCAATTGATCAAGATGACGAAGATGCAGAAGCATAAATACATGCTCTAGAAGTCCTTCAAGATACAATTGCTGGCCAAAAAATCATTGAACTGAAGACAAACCATTTTCCCAAGGGTTTGGCTCCACTAGAAAGGTTGTTCGATCATAATGATGTTTCTAGGAAGGCTGTTATCCAAATAGAAGAAACAAATGTGGTAGACTATGACATTAGTTCGGATGCAAATCCCAGGTTGGTAAAAATATCTAGAAAACTATCAAAAAAACAGAAAGAAGCACATGTTGAATTAATGAAACATTATTCAAACATTTTTGCATGGTCTTATGAAGATCTAAAGGTGTTTGACACAGAGATTATTCGACACAAAATTCTCCTGAACCTGGGTCGAAACCTGTTAAACAAAAGTTCAGGCAATTTAATCCTTTATTGTTACCTATAATAGAAAGGGACCTGAAAAGGATGCTGGAAGCGAAAATCGTAGTGCCACTAAGATACTCAGAATGGGTAGCAAACCTTGTACCTGTCAGAAAAAAGAATGAAGAGATAAGGCTCTGTGTAGACTTCCAGAATCTAAATAGGTTCTCTCTGAAAGACAATTATCCATTACCAAAAATGGATTATATCTTACAAAGAGTTGTCGGCGCAAAGAGAATCTCTATGCTTGATGGATATTCAGGGTACAATCAAATATCAGTAATGGAAGAGGATAAAAAGAAAACAACTTTTACCACTCCCTAGGGCACCTTTATGTACGAAAAGATGCCTTTCAGGTTGATGAACGCCAGAGCCACATTTCAAGGGGCTATGGACATCGCTTTCATTGGAGAGAAAGATAGGTTTATGGTTATTTATCTTGATGACATCACTATATTTTCAGCATCTGATGAAGAACATTTACAACATTTGAAGACAAATTTTGAGAAATGCAGGAGGTATGACATTTCACTTAATCCCAAAAAAT
This sequence comes from Picea engelmannii, assembly GCA_009831015.1. NCBI lineage: Eukaryota > Viridiplantae > Streptophyta > Pinopsida > Pinales > Pinaceae > Picea > Picea engelmannii. The sequence continues at coordinate 30,323 of ML857538.1, forward strand.
CACTTTTTTCCATGGAGGAAGAAAAGCTTCTAGGACACATTGTTTCACCTGAAGGAATTAAAATAGATCCATAAAGAGTAAAGGCTATTCAGCTAATCGACATTCTGAGAAATAAAAAGTCTATTCAGTCATTCATTGGTAAAATCAATTTTCTAAGGAGGTTTATACCTAACTTTGCAAAAATTGTCAAGTACATCACTGACATGTTGAAAAAGGATGCAAAAATTAAGTGGATACTGAAAGCGAGAGAATCCTTTGAAAGGATCGAACAGTCTATTATTCAGGCACCTGTTCTAATTAGCCCAGATTATTCTAAAAAATTCATGATTTTTTCATTTGCATCAGAAAATACCATAGCTACTGTTCTTCTACAAAGAAATGAGCAAGGCCATGAGAAACCAATCTCCTTCTTTACAAAAACTCTCAGGGACTCTGAATTGAAGTATGATTTAATAGAAAAACAAGCATATGCCTTGGTAAAGGCATTAAAATAATTCAGAGTATATGTTCTTCAATCTAAAATTACAGCTTATGTCCCAAGTAGTGTAGTCAAAGAAATATTGGTTCAGCCAGATTGTGAAGGAGAGCGAAGGAAATGGATAACCAAAATCCTGGAATACGATCTCACCATAAAACCTACTCAACTGATAAAGGGTCAAGGCCTTGCCAAATCAATGATAGAATCTAATTGCAAAGCAATTGGGTTATATCATCTTTTAGACATGACATAGGACTCTTCTGTCCAGATTGAAGAAATAGATTTACTGATAAACAACAGGTATGCTTCTTCAAAATGGTACAAAGATATCGTATTTTTTCTGCTAAATTTTCAATCTCCCCTAGAGTTGGATAAATCAAAATTCAGATCATTAAAGTTGAGAGATGTAAAGTACTGTATTGTTGATTAGACCCTATTTTGGAAGGACCCCAACGATTTTTTGTTGAGGTGTGTGGATGAAAAAGAAGCTAAACAAATCTTTTAAGATCTGCATCATGGTGTCTGCAGAGGCCATCATCATTGGAAGGCTACTGCCTTCAAAATTCTTAGAGTAGGATATTACTAGCCAATTCTATTCTCATATATTTTTGCTCAGGTCAGGGCATGTGAACCTTGTCAAATGTTTTTTGGAAAGTAGAAACTTATATCTTTGCCTCTGAAACCAATCATCGCCCATGGACCATTTCAACAGTGGGGATTAGATTTCATCAGAAAGATGAATCTGACATCCTCAGGACAACATAGATGGATTCTTATAGCTATAGATTATTTTATGAATTGGATTGAAGCAATTCCGACTCAGAATACAATAGACAAGGTAATCATGGAATTTCTAGAGGGATACATTTTTTCTAGGTTTGGCTATCCTAAAAAACCGGTCACTGATAATGCATAGGATTTTAAATCAAATTCCATGATTGAATTCTACAATAAGTATAGTATCAAATTTCTTCATTCTACTCCCTACTACCCCCAAGGGAATGGATTGGTTGAATCTTCCAATAAGACTCTGATAAGAATTATCAAAAAATTACTGGCAGAAAAAAAAAAGCATGGGATTCCAAGTTAAAGTTTTCCCTCTATGTTGATCGTATCAGGAACACGAATTCTATTGGGACATCTCCTTTCCATATGGTATATGGGATAGAAGCAATCCTTCCAACTCAATTGGGCCTGCCAGTCTTAAAGTTTCTACAAGAAGAACTAGAGGAACCCAATGATTTCCAAAGAAGAATTTTTCAGATGATTGAAGTTCAACAGGTCAGAGAACAGGTTAGTCAGAAAGGTGCTGCTCATCAGAACAAAATCAAGGCTACATTTGATAAGGGAACTAAGAAATATGTTTTCAATGAAGGGGATTTGTGTTAATATGGGACGCCAGGAGAGAGGATAAAGAAAAACATGGAAAGTTCGATAATCTATGGTATGGTCCTTTCAGGATAGCCAAGGTAATGAACAATAACACTTTTCTTCTGCATAATTTAGACAACACTGAAATTTTTGGGGGCCCAGTGAACGGGAGGTTCTTGAAGCACTATTTTCTCTAAGGGATCATTAGGTTTGAGTTAGTATAGTAGGTTTTCCTTTAAATAAAGACTCCATATACCCAATGGACTTGTTTTTACAGTTATGCAGAGAATAAAAGACTGACAGTTGCAGGGAAATCAGTGAATCAGAGATAAAGGAAAGGCAATGGTCTGCAGTTCTTGGAGTTTATTATCAAAACTCCATCCCCAGAAGGAGCCAATTTTAGTCTCTAATTTTGTCTTGGTTTAGTGAGAAACCCTTATCCTAAGTCTTCCTTACCCACACTTCATTTTCTGTTTCTCGTTGTTTTCAATTTTTGTTTTTTATGGTTTGCATTAGAGTTTTGGGATAGTTTATTTAAGTTTGATTTTGAAAGACACAGTTTAAAAATGAGGTGCCTCCTTGTATGCCTGTTTGAATTTCAAATGTTCAAATTTTGCTAAGTCATTTATAGCGCTATGGGAATAAACCTATTCCTGTAGCGCCAAATAATCATGCCTTGATACACGCTTGCCATCCCGATTTCATTATGATGACACGAATCATGGATTGAGAGTTCGCATGCGTCCACGAAATCTTGGAAATCATTTGGAAAATTCAATCATTTCATAATCCGATTGCTATGTACTCGCGCAGGACTCAATTCAAATCACCCTTTTTCTTGATGATTGTTATATTATACCTGTTCGATTTCGCTGAATTCAAGATTGAAGTGAGGAATGCAGGTATCCACTGAAAGGAACAGTATACACTAACAATTGCAGGTGTAAAATTTGGAACCCGAGGGTGTAGTTGCATAATTGTGTTTGATGGCGCCAAAGAGGAGCAGACAGGTTGTCAGAATAGAACCAGAGGGTGTCGAACTTCTTGAAGCCTATCCTCATATGGCTCAAAGGTTCAGAGATGCTGGGTGGTTTGAATTCCTCACCACTTTTAAGGGTTATGATGAGCAGGTCTCCATGGAGTTCGCTCTGAATTTCGATGGTCACGAGGTCGAAATCGGTAAAATGATGATGCTAGTAATAGAACAGACTATCGCAAAGGCTTGCAGGTTGGTAGTTGGAGGAGAAAGATGGTGGAAGAAAGAGCATGTGGTTATTGAATTTGTAAACCACTTCCTACTTCCAGACAAGCAAAATCCGGATTGGAAAAGGGGAATACCTCGTAGATGGATTCGACCCAAATGGAACACGGCTCTGATCATGATTCACAGGTATATCACCTATGAAGGTAGATTCTCACTGGTCTATATCTACCATGTCAGGATACTAATGCATTTAAATGGTGATTTCCCATTAAATCTCCCTTATTTTCTGCTCAAAATCTTGACAAAGATGTCAAAAAGAGTGCAGTCACTCTCCACCAATGCTAAAAGCAACCTTTTCCATCAAGTCTTGATTAAAACCTTAGTCATGTCTACTTTGAACGAATTATAGAAGCCCTGGAGATGGCTCATGAGATATTTAGACCCTATCACTCAGTCCAATAAGAATAAGAAAGGCAAAGGGAGAAAGACCATTACACAGAGTCGAGACATCTTCGATGAAACCCCTGTGAAAGAGGAAATTTATGATATCAGGGTGACCGGAAGGAGCAGAAGTAAAAGACCTAGGTGGGAGCCAGAAATTGAAATTTTTTCTGAGGAAAATGTTAAAGGGGAAAATGATTCAGATAATGATCTTGATACTCAAACTATAGTCAAGCTTGAAACGCCATCAACTAGTAAAAGGGGTGCTGCAACCAAAGGGAAAAGGGTTAAAGGTGTGTCTGTATCATAGAAACCTAGAAGAAATTCTACTAGGGTCACCAACAAGTATAGACTGAAGTCAAAGGCAATGTTCAATCTGTCAATCAAATAAGAAAACTTCATAATCATAGAAGATGACTCTGAGAATGTTGAAGCAAGTACCAGGAAAAGGGCAAAGAGAACTCCATTGCCCAAGAAATCTGTCAGCAAAGGAAAAATAATAATTTCACCACCTACAGGTCCTGTAACGAGAGCTTCAAATAGATTAGAAAAATCTAAAGAGATGGCTAAAGGTATCAGTGAAAATCCTGAAGATAAACATGATTACTTTGAAGACTTAGATCGCATACCAGATGTTCTTGAAGCTATAGATTCAACAATTTCTAAGGAAGAACATAGCTCAGAATCAGTCTCAAAGTACTAAGTTAAAGCTAAGGAACCCAGAATTGCCTTAAACCTGAATGAACCTGCACCTTTTGAAGAATGCTCAGGATTCAAAGTTAAAATTAGAACCGATAAAGAAAATATCAAGAAGTTTCAGCAATAAGACAATTAAAGAAGGAGAAGGCACAGATAGAACAATGGAATGCTCGCCAGCAAGAAAGGATTCAAAGTTTTAAAAAGAAGAAGAAAGAGCAAAGGGAATTTCTCAAAGAACTCAGGGAGATTAACTTTAGACTCTATTGGCACAATGTCGTGCTTGCCACAAAGCTCAAACAGATAAATGCTAAAGCCACTGCTGTGATTATATCCTAAAGGTAACATGGAAATTTTCTACAATTATGATTTAAACGTTTTCCAGGAAATATGGAAAGGCCTACTCGTTTTTGGTCAGTAAAATGCTAAGACCTCGATCTATTTTACAAAATCAAACTAAATTCCTATTTTATAGAGTCAAATGTAATGCTGGCAATATTTGCAATATCAAGCTGTTGAGTTGTGATCTATTTTGGGATTGTAGAAGCTCTTTTTGAGTGAACCACCTTAGTAGATAGATACTATTCGAAATATATTCATTAAAGCTATATTAGATGATAGGATATGGAAGTTTTATAGATAGTTTAAATAGACAAAAGAAAGATGATGTTCATGTGAAAAAATTGGAGATCCAAGGGACCTTTTTGTGAAGCACATTGTAAGGGAATTTATGTTCAATTTGACACTTAATAGCAAAGGCATATAGATGGTTAGACCCTCTTTTTCTATTCTGTTATTTCTTTATTCATGCTTGAATTCATTATTCGAATTGCAATGCTTTTTGATTCTTGACTGATAATTTATATAGTGGAAATTTTATTGTAAAGATACTTTTTCAAGTTTGATATCAAGCTGATAATCTTGTTTCTTTTTAATATTTTGAGGCAAGAATTCTTGTGAAGTTGACAAATTGAAGGCTTCACCTTCCTTTTTATTAATTGGTTTGACCCATCTTTGTGTTTACCTATTATTCATTCATTGGGATATACTTTGTTTTAATCTTGTTTTTCATGTTATGTTGTTACCTTGAAACCAGTTTCAAACCACCTTACTAAAAAAAAAACCAATCACAAAACCCTCAAAACACTTTTGCAATAAATCAATGATTCCCTAGCTTTCCCTTAGCATTCGAGTGCAACTTTAGGGACTCACAAACACCAACCTTCAATTTACAATTTCTTATTTACTACATATATCTTCTTCAAAATATGATGACATTCAATTTACCTTCATTGAGTCTGCTTGCTACTTCTACCTTCACTAGGTATTGTGTTTACACCAACAACTTCCATTCTTCTTACATTTGTCTTGTAAAGCCAATTTTTTCTCAAGAAGCAAGAACCCTCCCTTATATTTTTCAAATTCCTACACCATGTGAGAATATCCTAAGTTTTACTTATGAGGGGTTGAAATCATTATTGAATTCTTTTACTTGGTCTTTTTAAAAATTCATAGACTCGTCGACATAGGAAGTGTTAGGGGAGGAAATGTTTTACTCTCCGATATGGCTAGTGTCGACAAGTTGGGAGTTTCCTTTCTGATATGAAAAGGTTAGACAAAACTTATGAATTCTCCATAAAGTTCTACTGTATTGACGCCTCATTAGTCTTCAACTACAGATACATCAACAACTATCTTCCCATGAACGCTGATATATCAATGTGAATCTATTTTCAATCATCGATATGCCAACGTTGATCATCCCATATATGTTGATACAATAGACATTAAAATTTCCACGATTTTCAATACGTCGGTTACAATGTTCTCATCATCACGAACACGTTGAGATGACCCACACCTAAAAGGTAATTTCACGTTTGTTTCCTCAATTTTCGCACCAAGGCAAGTCGATGAAGGATATATAGTGTCATTTGAGCCTTTGTGCTTTTCATAGTTACATGCCTAGAATATGGAGGGAAATATTGATCCAAGTGGATATCGGTGGCCACCCACCTTTTCCAACTGGCTCAAAACAATTTTCTGGCAATTTTGGCAATTTACTATTTTTAGCAGTTTTAACTTCTGGGGCCATTTTGAGGGCCTAAATGAAGGATTTTCAGGAAAAATATTTTGAAAGATATCCAAAGGCACCATTTTTCCCCCAAAACGAATCTCCTCAAAGATACCTTTCCAACAAGATATCATACGCCTAAAACAAAGATCGTATGCAAAAGTTACGACCCCAGGAAGTTGATGTACTAACTTACCCAGACGAGGCCCACATGACTTTTGGCACTTCATATCCTAGGGTTAGGTTTTTGGATGTTTAGGGTTTTTTTGGAATTCCTATTTACTGTAAAAGGTCCTTCAGAGCCTCATTGTAATTATCTTCTTGCGAATGAGCATAGTCATCACATCTCTTCTCAGAGATAAGCCGCCACCATTCCAACAAGCTTGTTTTTGTTGCATTTTACAGTTTCAACTTATTTCCTTATTGAATAGAAAACTAGTTTTACTGTATCTCTATTATTTTGTGTTAAGAACCTGTTAATAATCTGTATTCATTTTGTTCTTCTCATAAAATTCGAATCATTTCTATAAGAGTGGTATGCTCCTTGTCGTCTTAATGCATGTCCCCAACGAGGTCGGAGTACAAAGAGTTGGGTCTCGAGCTTGTTTCTCTTGAGGACAAAATCTCTTGCATGCCCAAGCGACCTCTCATGGAAGGAGAAAATAAACTTGATAGGAAATGAGATCCTTTCAAACTATTGATTGAAGAATGCATAACGCAAAAAAGGAACAAGATGATGGATAGTTTTGCACAAATCCTTTAACGACTACCAACATATGACACATTTTCTTCGAGAGGAGGCGCCGCCCCCTTCAAGGTACAAATAAAATTCGATATTCATATATTTGAAGGTCAGATAGACGCAGATGTTGTAGACAAGTGGTTGAATCTACTAGAAGGGCATTTTTTTGTCCATAACTTTTCGAATAGAGAAAATATTACTTTTTCACTCCTCAAAGCCATTCCCCATGTCAAAGATTGGTGGGAAAATTTCTGTGAGAAAAAGGAAATAGAGGAACCCTCATTATTTATAGTCAAGGCCACCTGGGAATTCTTCAGGGATTCTATTAAGGAACAATACTACCTTTTCGAAAGTTATGACGACTTGTATACCAAATGGACCACATTGCAGAAAGAAAGAGACCAAGTAGTGCCAGATTTCACAAATATCTTCATTACCTTGCACACCAAGTTGGGTATCAAATATTTGGAGCGACATATGGTGCTCAAGTATCGTGGAACTCTGCATATATACATCCATACCGAAATGGAATTTATGGACATCTCATCCTTGGGCACGACCTACTGATATGTCGTCAAAATCGAGCAAAAGCTCAAACAAAAGACGCGATAATTTGGGCCTGGGAACCCCTCACAAAAAAATCCAGGAAAGGATGGTCCCAACCCATAAAACAAAGGAAAGAGAAAATATGGACAATATCAGGACAACCAGTCTAATCCAAAAGCAAAGAATCACATTGGAAAGAAAAAGAAAGATATCGGGAAATGGTGTGACTTCCATAAGAGCCCTTGGCATAACACTGCTGATTGCCACTCAAAGCAGTCATTGGTGGCTGAAGTGAAAGCCTCTGAATCAGATGTAGGCTCTGACTCTGAGCTAGAAATAGAAAGGGGAAGATGGATCATTGATGCGAAACCCAGTTCCACCGTTGCTACCACCAAGCTCCAACCTGGTGAACCAGACGAGCCAGAAGAAGGAGAATGCCTCTTCCATTCACAGATGTGGATAAAAGGCACCCCACTGCACTTCATCATTGATAGCGGTATCTAGAAGAACCTCATCTTAGTAGAGGTCATCAAGCGGCTGGCCCTACCGAAAATGCCGCACCCACAACCCTACACCATTGGATGGCTCCACCAAGGAAGTAATCTCTGCGTCAACCAACAGTGTCAACTGTCATACGACATCAAGCCCTTCAAAGATGAGGTATTGTGTGATTTTCTTTTGGGCCAACCTTATTTATGGAAACATCATGTTGCATATGAGTTTAGGCCTCATAGTGTTATTACTACTTTGAACAAGAAATTGTACAGTATACCCGAGATAGTCCCACCTAGTGCCATTTCCTTGATCTCTACTAAGAAATGCAGGAAGGTCATCTCTCAAACGGGGAAGTTTGTCTTCTTCTTCATTCACTCTCAGAATAAGAAAAATATAATAGCCACATCCAGGGTCTCTGTAGTCGACCTCTCAACACAACAGAAGCAAGTATATAAGGTCATGGAAGAATACTCAGATATCTTCTCCTCACCTATCGGGGTACCTCTGCACTGCCAGGTCAAGCACCCCATTGATCTGACCCCCATTGCATCGCTTCCCAATGGGCCAGTCTATCTCCACTCTCTGTTAGAGAATGAGGAGATCAAGCAACAAATACAAGAACTTCTCCACAAGGGGCACATCCATCCCATCTCATCACCTTGCGGGATCCCAATCATGCTGGTACAGAAGAAAGATGGAACCTGGTGACTCTGCATTGATTACCAAGCTCTGAATAAAATCACAGTTAGAAACCAGTACCCAATTCCCCGAATCGACGACCTCCTTGATCAACTCATGGGGGCCAAATACTTCAGTAAGATTGAGATGAAGTCTGGCTACCACTAGGTCTCGATAGAATAGATAGATGTATGGAAAACCACCTTCAAGTCAAAGGAAGGCCTTTTTGAATGGTTAGTCATGCCCTTTGGTTTGACAAATTATCCAACCACTTTCATGAGGATGATGGATGATATCTTGCGACCATTCACCAATACTTTTGTAGTGGTGTATTTGGATGACATTCTCATTTACAACAAGACTTGGGCCAAACACTTGTAGCATATTCAAAAGGTTCTGCGCACCCTGTGGCAGCACAAGCTATATGCCAACTTGGAAAAATGCTCGTTCGACATGGACATGGTCCATTACCTGGGCTACATCATTGACCAACATGGCTTACATGTGGATCCAACCAAGATCCAAGTCATCAGTGACTGTCCATCCCCAACCACACTCATTGAGCTTTAGAGTTTCTTGGGCCTTACCAATTTCTACTGCAGGTTCGTGTTGGGATTCTACCATATTGCATGGGCCCTCAGCCAAATAACCAGAGCTGGTGGTAAGGACAAATTTGTGTGGGGCCGGTCCCAACAACACATGTTCGATCCCAAAGTACATCAGGTTATTGATATCATTGTAGTAGATATTCCAAAATCTTATGGTTTATTGTTGAACATTGTTTGGTTTATGAAATTATAGGGTTACTTCTCCACATATTGAACTCATCTATGGCTACCTTACAAGGGAAGGATGAATACAATCAGATTTGACAATAAATATCATATGAAGCACAAGGTACCAAAGATCGAAGGTAAGAACGAACCTATCATTTTTTCTCACACAATGTTGGTAAAAACAAATTTGAAGTTGACCATGGCTTATATACACACAACCATATTCACTTCAAGTAGACAAACAATGCAAACTCCTTGATTGCACGTATAATGTAGGAAATGACTGTAAAATAGTAGAAATAGAATTACTAACTCAATTATAGGCACTGACATTTGGAAATTATTTTTTGATGGCTCCAAATCATAAGAAGGATATGGGGTAGGTTGCATACTAATTGATTCGGAAAAACATAAAATTCTAATTTCCTTTTGCCGAGAATTTGAATGCACCAACAACATGAATGAATACAAGGCCTTGGTTCAAGGTTTGAAATGAAAAATTCTATCGATGTCAAGGTAATATGTCTAATAGTTTTTGGTGATTCATAAATAATTGTCAGACATGTAACAAATTCTATACATTTCATGTCTCCTCACCTTAAACTCTACCAAGAAGAGGTATGTAATCTGATAAATTATTTCGATGCTTTTAACATTACATCTATACCTTGTTCTCATAATGGAGCTGCTGATACATTAACTACTGCAACATCTAGATTCACTCCTCTGAATAACAAGCTGCAATATCTTCATCTTCCTTCATTCTCATATGTTCAAATTGTCCTCTTTAAGTCTGAAGTTTGGCCCCTTTGAATTTAGCATCTCCTTCATAAACATTCTTGAGCTTGTCCCATACTTCCTTTGTAGAATCACAATGCATAACCTTAACAAATTCTTAACCTGTTAGACCAATTAGAATGGATTTTATAGCCTTTGAATTGTATTCACTGAGATTTTTACCAGCATTATCTGTTGGTAGAGAAGATGGTGCAGTGTATAAGTTTACTACAACTTGCTAAACATCAAATCCATGTGCCTAAAAAAATGCTCTCATTATTATGCTCCAAAAAGAATAATTTTTCCCATCAAACAATGGTGTTCCATTTTTGGTAAATTCTCCTTGCTTATCCATGATCTTGCTTCCAATGGTTAGACTATTCCTAAAGGAACCCGCTCTGATACCAATTGTTGAACTTATGGATATATTGAGAGGGGGGGTGAATCAATATCAAATACTTTTTACTTTATTTAACCATTCATCAATTAATCATTAACTGAGAAAAAATAATCACATATAAACTCAAATCACAATGCACACAGTTTAACGTGGAAATCGTTGCAGGAGAAAACCCAAAAACTTATCTTTTATAAATGTCTATAGGCACCAACCTACTATTAAAAATATTGTAGGATCCAACCTAATTGAGACACCAATCTCCTTAATTGAGCACCAAATCAATAAGATGTAGGCACCAACCTACTGGAGACACCAATCTCCTGAACTAAGCACCAACTCAATAAGATATCACCAATCCAATATATTCATACACAGAGTACTTATAACTTCACATGCATGCTTCATTCCATAGAAAATCCTTCAAACCATAACATTACTCATAATATCATTCCCATAATGTAATCATTTTCGACAACATCCACTCACGACAACGTGCACTAATGCAAACATCCACTCATCAAAACATAAAATTTGTATAGCAGAGCATATGGAAAAATCACAACCTCACAAAAGCATCATGACACCATCACAACTTCATAGCAAAGCATACAATAGCATCACAACCTCACGACAACATTACGGCCTTATAACATACCTTGAGAATAAGAAAGACTCAAAGAAAGTCCCTTAGATTTCTCTTGCACACCAAAAATACACCCCAACACCTCAAGTGCACCTCAAACTTGAAATCTTCATTGGTTGCACTAAAAATGCAAAATTCTATCATGTATTTATAGTAATTTTGTCCCCCCCCTAAAAACTGAGTCGACCTCAATTTTTTGGCTGGGTTGTCGGATAGAAAAAAAACTCATATCTCCTCATTCCTAGGGAGTTAGAGGGACTTCCATATATCATTGTAAATTTCTCAGAATAAGATTTCCAACCATGTAACTTGTGCTCCCATTTTATTTAGGTATGTAGGGTAACAATTACCTCAAAGATAGGGTATCCAAATTGACCAAAAATAATACTTTCAATAATCTCCATCTTGCAATGTTTATATTGGACATCTGTAGGCTTGTGATATTTATCTTGAACATCTTGTATGCTCCTTCAAGGCTCCATTTGTGTACAAATCAAAGTGGGAATGTGGAAACAACCACATTTTATCTCATCCCATGAAGTCCATGCTTAAAATATACGCCATATGGGGGCCACTTTGGAGTTATATACACTTATGTCAAGGCTCCTTCAAGGATCTTTAAGGATTCTTCAAGTGGACACATCATCATCACTTTTAGGGGATTTTGGGCTTTGATTTAGGGCTTCTTCTAAGGTTGACATCAATGAAAACCAATTTTCCAACATTGAGGTTGTTGGAACACATACATATTTATAAAACTTTAGACTTTAATAGATTTCATTCTCATTTAAATAAAAACAACGCGCGCTTAATTCTCACCGTTGATGAAGTCTCCCATTTAATCAAACGATCCTAATCTGTTAAGAATTATGGAGACACCTACTCGTTAACGAGTCAAATAACTAAAAGATTGCATTCGAGAAATCGGGTTTTAGAGTTTCGCAATGCAGACATTTCAACATACAACAATTCCAAAGTCCCGATAGCCGAAGTCACGAAATCGTCTTAAGCTCTGAACCAACTTAATTAAGTTTTAAGAATGATTAATGGTTAATTAATCGTGTTGCGATTTTGTGTTTCGGGAATCCTGCATGCAACGACTATCAAAGTCCCGATAGCCGAAGTCACGAAATCGTTTTAAGTGTTAAACCAGATTAATTAAGAATTAAAAAATGATTAACGGTTAATTAATCATATCGCGATTTTGCGTTTCAAAGATCCTACCTCGAAAGACTTTCAAAGTCCCGATAGCCAAAATCAAGAAATTGTCTTAGGTTGGCCACGATTATTTAAAGGGGTTTAAACATGATTAAAGATAATTAATTACATCGTGATTTCACGTTTTGGGGATTATACCTTGAAATGGCATAGGATATCCCGATATCCAAAGTCGCAAAATTTTCTTAACGATAAGTGTGATTAACTGACGCATTAACGATGATTATCACATAATTAATCCTTTGCTAAATAATGACTTGGAAAAATTCAAATTTCATCTATTCTTTTCTTGAAAATTAATGACATTAATAATTGATTTATAGCAATCATTCCAAGTGAGATTTTAAACCCCTACCAAAATCTTATTCATTAAGGAAAAGTAAATGCCTCGTCAGTAGAAGTATTGGCAAATCGACGCAATTAAAGGAAAAGGATATTGAATTTCAAATTTCATTGTGTGTTTTCACTAAGTAGTAAGTTTTCAAGGTAATAAACTTTGTGCATTTCATGTGACAGACAACAGAGCTCTGATACCTGATACCATGGCTCCTCGAAAAGAAACTAAAGCGCCTGGTGAAGGATCGAGCTAGAACACATATATCCTTTCCGACAGCTTGCCTAAAAACATAGACGCCATTAAATCTTGGATGCAAGTGTTCAATATTCTAAAATATGAATTGGTCAATTACCTAGATGACTCAGGTGATGATGAGATGGAGAACCTAGCTACCAAATACCAAATTGTTTCCCAGTTAGAGATACATAAGATAATGACGAGGACTAGGCTCTTGCCTTACAACAATATGATCAGTTGGGCATTGGAGAATGTGGGTATCCCTACCAAAACCAATTTCAATTCACAAAAGGTCGTAGTTGGGTCTTTCTGGCCGGAACATCTACAAGTGATGTACAAATTTCCTCCGATATCCAATTTCGTTTACGATGCCAGTTTCTTAGTATATTTTGACAAGAAGGAATGTGCCCAATATGGAAAAAACCTTCTCGACTTAATCAAGGACTGGTACTCTCGCCTTGATAAGTTCAGAGCCGACTCCCATGGAGTATACACAGTTTCTTCATTAGAACCTCACATAATGTATATAACAATGATGATGTGTAGACTCTACGGGAAAGAAGACACAACCCATTTATTTTTACAGTGGATGCCCATTATGCACACAATGGCCGAGGGTTATTCTTTTGATTGGGCCAGGATATTGTCAGACAGTTTGGTTAAAGATATTACAACATATTAGTCACTAAAAGCCAAGGGGCGACCAACCCAATTTTTCATGTTGGCTTATATCATGGGCGTCGTCGGTTCTATGACGCCTTTTCCACTGATGAGGTGGAGATGGACTCCAAATAGTGTTGAACCCATACATATTTATCATTTGAACCTTTGGGAAGATAAGGAAAAATATTTCTTTTATGAAATATGAAACTGGGTGGTGGTACCGATGCACACCGCTATATATGGTTACCCACCTCCCAGAATTTTCGACTAAATTGTAACTAATCTGGGCAAGATAGAAGACTGGTACATCAAGGAGCTTTTCGCCTATATTAGGGTTTTTGGATGTTCGGTTCCTCCACATGCTCTGCCTAAATTTTTACCAGACCAATTGGTGTGCCGTGAAGTAGCACATCAAACTATGCTTGGAGGGATTGGTAAGGAGCTCAAACCAGTACAGAAAAAGGTATGGCCATCTTTTCCCTTGCATATTGGTACGTTTTCTCTACTAGATTTTAGCCATTCGAAAGTGGAGGCCGTAGCCCTAGGGGAAATCAAACTGGTTGATATTGAATTCAAGAAGCACAATCCGCAGAAGATCGTAGGTAACTATATGTCCAGTTGCAATCTGAAAAGATATGAACATGAAGATTCTCCTTAGGATGAAATATTTTGGGGAGCGAGGTCCTATCACCCATTTCAACAGCAGAGAAGCCTCCTTCATAATTCTTCTTCAGTAAGAAGATAAGGGTTGTGGTAAAGAGAGAAACACATCAGAAGGAGGGTGCAGCGGTTAAAAGACACAAGGTGCTATTACATGGGAAAGTCCTAGAAGAAGAAGACTTCGCTATAGAGGTCGCAGGATCGTTGGGAGATTTTGCGACAACAAACCAGTTCTCAGTGAGGAACCTGAAGGAGAAGTTGAAATAGAAAGATATGATGATAGGCCAATTGACAAATCAAGTGAAAATGGTGGAAAAGAATGTCAGGAGTGAGATCAATAAGGATTTCGGGGAGATTAGAGCCAATGATAGACAAGAAATCTAGTAGCTCAAATCCGATCTTGATGAGATGCAGAAAAAGTCACAGACAAGCGATGAATTAGTCAGGCAACTGCAAGCGAAGGTAAGCTTAACTGAAAAAGAAGTAGTGGATATATTAGCTTTCCAAACCCAAACTCTAGAGGTCAATAAGGGACTGGAATCAGCACAACAAATCCTTTTCAATAAGGTGGAAGCTATCCAAAACCATTTTCAGGTGGTAAATCAAGCCTTAGATAACATTTGTTTAAAGGAGAGAGAGAGGCTATTTCCGCTCGAACCAATTTCCAAGAAGCAATTGCGTCGTCGACAAGAGAAGGAATATCTATGGTTTCCAGGTTGTTTGTTTCGGAGCAAATCAGAGGCGATATAATATTGAAGGCCTGGGAAGCCAACATATCCGAAAGTTAAAAGATGGCTAAGGAAGTCAAAGGGGCTTGTGAAGAAGATTTCCATTCACTTAGCAAAGAGTCATTAGTCCTCAACAAAGATAGTATCTATGAAGTACTAGGACAAGTTGATATAGAGAAGCATCAAATTAACATTAAGACCAACATGGAAGAGGCTCAGGATGCAATCTTACAATTAAAGTAGATTGATATTACTCAGATAAATAGATGGCTAGTGAAGCCCAGTTTGCAGCTACAGTCTATAGCTTCAGAAGATAGGAGAATAGAAAATATATTACCTCAATTAGAAAAGAAATTATACGTTTTTGAGGCAAATGACTTCACAGAACCCTCCAGGCTGGTGGTACAATTTGTGAGCATATGTGTTAAATGTATCGAACAAGGAAAATACAACACCTCCAAGAACCAATGAGGTAATCTGTACACATCATCTGTATAGATCATGATTAGAGATTATCTGTTTTTGGGCTAGACAACAGGAAATAAAAACGCCTCTGCCAGCATGACGAAAAGACAAAAGAGATGCAAGTGAAGCACTTCAGATTTCATTTTTTGTAAACTTTACTATTTTAGAAATAAAGAGAATTCCAACAGTTTAGGGTTGAGAACCTTTTGTATAAATACATATTTAGAAGAATGAACAAAGGTTTCTTCTTGTCGTATTGTAACTAAGAAAACTCATCCTTTGTGAGTATTAATACAAGTGCAGACATGGATTCCAAATTTTTTTCAATTTGAGTTATGTTCCCTTCTTGTATTTCATATTTCCATTTTTCTTTATGTTACTCCTAGATACGTGAATGACTGCAATTTAGTACAACAT
>ML857539.1:0-26927 GCA_009831015.1 Picea engelmannii
GGGGTTGTAAAGGGGATCACAAGTATAGAGATTTCCCTCACCGAAGTGACAAAGTGAGAGTTTTCCACAATGTTCATCAAGCAGAAACAGTGGAGGAAATGGGCAGTAGAATACCAAGGATATATGCAGCCCTGGACAACAAGCAAGATGAGTTTCAATCACAGATGATTGAAGTTGAAGGTATGTTCAATAACCATGCCTTTACTATTTTAATTGATTTAGGGGCTAGTCATAGTTATATATATCCCAAGGTAGTGGAAAGGTTGCAATTGCCAAGAAGCAAGCATATGAAACCTTGGTTGGTGCAGCTGGCTACAGGAGCCAAGAGAATTTTTTTTGAGTTGGTGAAATCATGTCCAGTGGGCATGAATGGACTGAGTACCAAGGCATATTTGAACATATTTCCTTTGGGAACATATGACTACCTGATTGGTATGGATTGGTTGGACCAAAACCATGCCATACTAGACTGTCATAACAAGGAATTTACTTGCTTGGATGAGGAAGGAAATCAGAGGGCAGTCCAAGTAATTCCCAGGGTAGTTACTATCAGAGAAATTTCAGTAATGTAGTTGAAGAAATGATATAAGAAAGGATATCAAATATTTGTAGCTCATATGGAGGAATCATCTAAGGATAAGGCACCAATTTTGGAGGACCATGTAGTCCTGGAAGATTTTGAAGATGTGTTTAAGGAGGTACCATGACTACCTCCAAAGAGAGATATTGATTTCTCTATAAATTTGACGCCTAGAGTAGCCCCAGTGTCAAAGACTCCCTATAGAAGGAGTACACCAGAGCTGAAGGAACTGCAAATGCAGCTTGAATATATTCTAAAGAAGGGTTATATATGCCCAAGTGTATCACCTTGGGGTGCCCCAGTATTTTTTGTGAAGAATAAAGATGGGACATTGAGATTGTGCATCGACTTCCGAAAGTTGAATAAAGTGACTGTAAATAACAAGTATCCTTTACCAAGGATTGATGATCTCTTTGATCAATTGAAGGATGCAAAGATATTTCCGAAGATAGATCTTAGGTCAAGATACCATCAGGTAAGAATTTAAGAGTAATATATTAGCAAGACCACCTTTAGGACAAGGTATGGTCATTATGAGTTCACAGTGGTGCCATTTGGGTTGTCAAATGCACTAGTTGTTTTTATGTGCTTAATGAATGGTGTTTTCCAGGAATATTTAGACAAGTTTGTCATTGTCTTTTTGGATGAAATTCTTATATATTCCAAGAAGGAAGAAGAACATGAGCATCATTTGAGGATGGTGCTACAAGTGCTAAGAGAGCATCAGTTGTATGCCAAATTGAGCAAGTTTTCATTTGATCAAAACCAAATTCACTACTTGGGGAATATTATTTCGAAGGATGGGATAACAGTGGATCCTGAAAAGATAGAAGCCATTAGAGAATGGTCAGTGCCCAAGAATGTGACATAAGTCAGATCCTTTATCATCTTAGCTGGCTATTATAGAAGGTTCATTGCAGGGCTTTCAAGAATAGCTCA
This sequence comes from Picea engelmannii, assembly GCA_009831015.1. NCBI lineage: Eukaryota > Viridiplantae > Streptophyta > Pinopsida > Pinales > Pinaceae > Picea > Picea engelmannii. Next base: position 1,520 of record ML857539.1, read on the forward strand.
CCCCATCACTTCCTTGCAAAGGAAGGGGAATAAATTTCAATGGACAAAAGAATGTGAAAGAAGCTTCCAACAATTGAAGCAATTGTTAACCAGTGCTCCAATTCTGAGGATTACAGATCTAAATGAAGACTTCATTTTATGCACAGATGCATGTAAAGAAGGATTGGGTGGAGTCCTCGGTCAAAATGGGTTTGTTGTATGTTATGAATCAAGGAAGTTGAAAGAGAATGAAAGGCTCTATGCCACTCATGATTTGGAGTTGGAAACCATAGTGAAATCCTTGAAGAAGTGGAGGCACTACATCATGGGAAAGAGTTTTGAGCTGACGACATACCATAATGATCTGAAGTATTTGTTTGATCAACCTACCTTGAATGCTAGGCAAAGTAGATGGTTGGAATTCCTCTGTGAGTATGACTTTGATATCAAACACATCAAAGAAAAGGAGAACAAAGTGGTTGACACACTCATCAGAAGAGTGCATGAACTAGATGCTACAACTATTAGCATGTATCAGACAGATCTTAAAGAAGAATTTTTGAAGCTGCAAATTTAGATTTGCAGTACATGGAATTAGTAACAAAATTGCAGCAAGGTAAAATGCAACAGAAGGTTGAGGATTATGGATTGGGAATTGATGGAATCCTTCGGTACAGAAACAAAGTCTATGTACCCAATTATATGGAATTGAGGAGAGAGATTTTAAAAGAGATGCATAATGTGCCTTATGCGGGACACCCAGGATATCAGAAAACAGTTTCAACATTCAAGAGCCAATATTATTGGCCAGTCATGAAGAAGGAGATTTCTGAATACATAGCTAAAGGCTTAGAATGTCAAAGGGTCAAGGATGAACATAGACACTTAGCTGGATTACTACAACTCCTACCCATTCCTGAGTGGAAGTGGGAAGTGGTGACAATGGATTTCATCATAGGATTACCCAAAACAAACAAGCAACATGATTCCATCATGGTGGTGGTGGATAAGCTTACTAAAGCTGCCCATTTTATTCCATTGAAAACTACTCACAAGGTAGGTAACATTATTGATATATATATTAGGGAAGTAGCATGATTTCATGGCATACCCAAGACAATTGTGTCTGACAGAGACCCGAAATTTCTCTCAAAGTTTTGGAGAGGGTTATTCAAGGGGTTTAGAATGAACCTGAACTTCAACACATTCTATCATCCTGAGTCTGATGGGAAAACATAAAGGGTGAACCAAGTGATAGAAGATATTATAAGGATGTGTGTGATGGAAAAAACATATAAATGGGAGGATTATCTACACTTGGTAGAATTTTCTTACAACAATGGGTATCAAGAATCACTGAAGATGAGTCCATTTGAAGCACTTTATGGAAAAAAGTGCAACACCCCAGTAAGATGGGACAACCCAGCTGATGTGGTAGCGGTTGGGAGAGAGTTGCTCAAGGAAATGGAAGAGAAAATGCTGAAGATTAAGCAGAATTTGAAGGATGCCCAAGACATGCATAAAAGTTACGTTGATAAGAACATAACCCACAGGGATTTTAAAGTGGGTGATCATGTTTTCTTGAAAGTAAAAGCCAACAAAAGTTCCCTGAAGCTGGGAAAATGTTCCAAGTTGGTAGCCAGATATTGTGGACCATTTGAAATCCTAGAAAGGATTGGACCAGTTTCTTATATGCTTGCATTTCCTACATCCATGACTGTTCATAATGTATTTCATGTTTCATTGCTCAAGAAGTATATACCTGATCCTAATCATGTGATTGTTCAGAATGTGATTAAGGTGGAGAAAGAAGGTGCCTTGCAAGTGTATCTGGTGCACATATTGGACTAGAAGAGCAAGCATTTCCAGAATCAAGCCATAAGGCTTGTAAAGGTCCAATGGACCTGGTACGGTCCTGAAGATGTGACATGGGAGCATGAGAATGCTATGCGGGCATAATACCCACATCGTTTTGAATATTTTGAAAATCTTGTTGATGCTGTGTAAATAAGTTGTACTGAGGACAATGCAAAAATAAGGGGAGGGGATTGTAATATCCCCAAGGACGAACCCTAGTTGTAATTATGAATTGTAACATGTTTTGTAGGCTGGTGAGCCAAGAAATTATAAGCTGATAGGATTATGTGTTTATTAGGCCGAAGAGCCTAGGTGTTAAAGGCCAGGAGCATGTTTTGTACATGTAAATAGTCATACGATTAATATAAAAACATCCCTGCATGTAGACCGACCACAAAGAAAAAGTACGGGGGACTAAGCTCCACTAGGATGGGTAAGGGAGAGGGGGATGAGAGGCTGTAAATAGGGACTAAGCTTAAGAGCTTAAGTCCAAGAATACTTTATTATAATTCTGAATGTTGATAGAAGGATATGATTATATCCTAAGTTCCTTTGGGAAAAGGGAAGGAATTCCAAATGGAAAGGAATGTGCTTCATGAGTGACATGTGTCAGCTCAGGCACATGCAATTTTAAGGGGGAATTATTGTTGTTTGGGGGGTACACGAACCATTCTGGCACCTTCCTGAGTAGTTCTCTCTCATGATTACATCTCTCTCATGATTATGCAAGCTGACCATTCTCACCATTCTTTGACCAGTCGACCAACTTTATCTTGACAAGTTCACTCACGCACTAAGGAAGCATACAACCAGTCATTCCCCCATTGTTGAACCCGTGGCCATCATGAACATTTTTAAATTGCGTGCATTGGTATCTGGCTGAGTCGTACTTTGCCTTACCCTAGTTCTATTGTTACCTTCTCCCTACCCGATTGTCTTAGGAGCTGGATAGAAGAAACAGGTTGTCATGTCTGTGGTTTGCAAAGGTGGGTTGTCAGACCCGCATATTGAAGAGGCAGGTTGTCAGGCCCATGAGAAACTCTCTCCTGGTGAGAGAGTGTGATGAGGAAGTGAATTCTCCTGGAGGGAGTCCAGTAATAGCTACAGAGCTCTGAGAGTTCATGTCCATCCTGTTGCTGAAGCCCTGAAAGGGAGGTGGAGCAACTGATGAACTGTTTGAAAATGAAGGTGTATACTTCTGGGGTGGGACATGCATGTGGGGAATGAGAGTCTGTGAGTAGTGGGCGTAAGTGGCTCCCAATAGAATCCTTCCTGTTGAACTATGTGGCATTCTTGTTAGCCTTGCCAAGCCTAGGAATCCCTTGCTCAGTGTACTTTAGCCCTAGCTCAGGGGTGACCCATTGATGAGAGTGATGAGCAGTGTGGTCTAAGGATGGGAGGTTCATGGAAGGTCTGCATGCAATTGGTAGTCTTCACAATCCAAAGATGAGTATCAATTCTGTGTTTAATGATGTATGTTGTGCATGTCTGTGATTCTTGCAATGTTATTATATGATTTCGTTGCATGTATGATTCACAGTCGATTTTGCATGAGTTAGTATAGTAGTAGTATATTTTATTGCATTTATTTCATTAGAAATGCATGTAATATATGTGTACTCTGGAATGAACAATTAACTTGCTATCAGAGCTTAGCAGTCTGTTGGTGGCATTACATGTCCTGGCTCAGGTGGTCGGGGCTGCCACAAATTGGTATCAGAGCAGAAGAATGTTTCTTGTGTGACGTTGCCCGGCCTGGTGGGTGGCTGGGGATGTTACATGATCCCTCTGTGATCATCTCTATCATATCTCCCCATGGATTTATACCTCTGATCTGATTTCTCTATCTGACTAATCTCTTCCCCTTTGAATTGTATGCAAGATGTAGTGTAGATGAAATGTGGGGCTTCTTGCACTTGCTTCCATTTGGACTTATTTCCCATTGGTGTTTCCTTATGTAATCAACTGACATATATAAAAATCATTCAAGAATAAGCATTCAAAATTTAGCATTCAAATATTCTTTTATTATAATCATCCATCAGTCTCTAAACCAGTCTTTGAATCAATCTCTGAACCGTTGATCTCATTCACTATCATATATTTGTCCAAATCTATTAATCCATCTCTATCCATATTTTCCATGACTCTGTTACTCAGTTGTCCACAATATTGACCCATATGTCACTGTAAACTCTTCAAACTGCTCCAAGGATAAATCTATGATATGTAGAGCTTCTTCCTAGACTCCCCCTATTCAAGATTCATAATGTTGGGAATCTCCAAGCCGGATGGCTTAGAAAAATAAATTCCTAAATTAATCTTCATCTTCTTCTATAGACTCATCATATTCCTTCCTATTTGTGAATTGGTCATGATCTTGCACTAATATATATCTTGAGAGTGCGATTTCTGGGACCTATTCTTTGTTTACCTACTCTTCATTATGATCTTGCTCTACTACGTATTCTGACAATATAGTTATTTAAACTTGTTCTTATTTTGTTTGGTTTCTTTGTCTTTCTCGTACTATGGAAAGTCTTGTAACTTTTGACATATGTTCTTCTTTCACTTGCTTTTCTTGTACTACTGTATGTCTTCGATTTTTGGGACTTGTTCTTTATTCATGTGCTCTTTTTCTTGTTCTTTTCTTTTCCAAACCTTAGTGTATATTATGTTTGTTTCTTTCTTCATGGATGACACTATCACGCTTCCATAATTTCGAGATATATGACCATAGTTATAACATTTGTAACATTTAATATTTCTAGAGGCCACATAAGCACTTTTTTCCTGAGTATTTCTTCCATATTATCTGCAATATGCAACTTTGTGTCCAAAGTTAGTAGAATAAAAACAATAACAATAAAATAAATTTTGATACCTGGGAGTATTTGATCTTCTTTGTGATGTAGTCCTTCTGAATTCCTGCATTGGTTGATCATGATCATGATTGAAACTTCTTTGTGGCTTGAATGTGGAGGGTCTTCTTTGATGTCCATATATTTTGTAGTCTTCTTCTTGAGTCTTTTGCACTTCTGGAATTTTCTTCTTTAGGGGATTGCATTCTTGCTTCTTCATGTAACCTTTAATGACCTCTGCATAACTCTTCGGCTTCTATTCATTCTTCTTTTATGGTGACCTTCGAAATTTCTCTTCAACTTTCTCTGCTGATGATGTGGATGCATCTTCAACATTTCTACTAAGCCATTCAAATTTTACCCTCAACATGACAACTTATTCTCCAAGATTCTCACTGTCCTCTTCTTTGTTCTTCATCTGGATATTCATTACTTATTTTTTTCTTCTTGCTTCTTCAAGTTGGATCTTCAAGGTGATGACTTATTCTTCAAGTTATCTTTCTCACTCACTATATTATGCTTCATGATTCTTTTATTTTTCAGTCTCATGATTTTCTTCTATTTCATTGGGATTTTTTGTCTCATTACTTCCAATATTCAAATACGGGCATTCAAATTCAAGATGTCCTCCTTTTTCACAATTAAAGCAAAAAAACATACTTCTGTTGATTTCATAGTCTTCTTGTTCTGAATCTGTATCTTCTTTAGAAAACTTTTCCCTTGCGATGGGATAAAAATAGATATTATGTAGCTTGTCTCAAAGTTCTTTAGTCGATGAACATTTTCCAACCTTTTCTCTTAGCGGATCATGTAATCCTTCTGAGATCAAATCCATTGCTATTTTTTTCTTCTTCTTCAATTCTTTCTTGGATGTAGTCTTAGGTTTCTTTGAACCATTGTATCCTATCACAACTGAATACCAAATATCATATCCTTGTGCCTATAAAAACACTTTCATTCTGTTGCTCCATATCTCATACTTTATACCATTCAACAATGGTATTCCATTCTTGGTGCTCTCCATGATCTACCTTCCAATGGTTAAACTGTTTCCTTGAAGGAACCTTGCTCTGATACCAATTTTTGGATTACTGAGAGGGGGGTGAATCAATAATGAACAATTTATACCACTTTTAACCACACTTTATATTCCTTTAACTTATTCAACAATGTTCATCACTTCATCATATTATTGGATCATAAACATTAACATCCATCATTTCATAATATAAAATAATAAGCACATCCATACAATACACAATACACCAATATTTACATGGAACCCCAATGCAGGACAAAACCACAAAATGCTTTACTTATATGTCAAATATTTACATTCAAGGAAGCACCAACTTCCAGTTCTCTAGCTCCAACTAGAAGGAGGCTCCAACCCCCTAGTTTCGCAGGCTCCAACCTGAAATAAGATTTGACTCCCTAATTCTCTGGATCCACCCCCCTAAGTTCTTCGGCTCCAACGAGAAGGTGGATATAACCACCCAGTACTCAAGCTCCAACCTGGAGGAAGCTCCAACTCCCAGATTCTTCGGATCCAATTAGAAGGAGGCTACAACCCCCTTTCCTTGCCCTGTCCCACTGCCCTAAAATATAAATTCCAAATGTAGACAACCTGTCACTGACATTGAATCAACCACTTCCATTGTTACTATGTCACTGTCAACCTGTACCAACAATATGTCACAACCTGTACCAACAACCTGTCACAACCTGTAACAACAATCTGTATCAACTTGTACCAACAAAATGTACATATACTATCACAACAATTTGTCACATCAATCTCATCAACCAAATCATATATACTCACCAAGATCAATCACCAAGACAACTCTCAACCATATGTACAACATCACCAAGATGTGCATCAACCAAGACTACTCACAAGCATCGACAAGATGTACCAAGATCAAGATGTGTTTCTAATACTATACCAATTCATATATATCACATCATCCGTAAAACATGTGCCAACAATACTACTATCAAGTGCCTCTAACAATGTACCAAGCATGCATCAATCACGTATCAACAAATCAACCTATGACTCATCAAGATGTACCAACATCACCATACCATACACCTCATGTATGTGCCAACTCATCAACTATATGTCCCAATGTGTATCTCAACCATATACCAATTACGACATATACGAAATTACTCTAGCAATACATCACTCTATCCATAATCCAAATACCATAAACCCTCACATCAAACCATGTTCTGAAAACCTCACTATTATGTAGCCTCAAGTGTGTATCAATCATATGTCAATACTACTAACAAATTCCTCTCACAATGTACTACAATATATGCCAATAAAACTTAGACATGCACCAACAATCAGATCTGCCTCAAAACATTCATTACAACAAGTTCTATGCAGTCAATAGTGTCTCTAAACATGTACCAAGGATGTGCCTCAATAGATCAATGATATACCTCTAGCTAGTATCACATCATCCATGATGTACCTCATAAACAAAGTTCCATAACCTCATTGATAAAATACTTAACATGACCAGCAATATACCTTAACATAAATGCCTCAATCTGTACCAATATCTTTAGTAACAAGAGATTAACATCTCAATCAAACTTTACCTTAGTCTCACGGGATTAGTTTTTGCATTAGTCAACAACTCTAACTGTCAACTAGCATAACTTTGTACCTGTAATAAATAAAGGTATGAATCTTGTACACACTATTCTTCATTGTATTCTCTACAATTCCTTTAGGTTTCACTACTTGGAACCTCCGAGAAAAGGAGTTATAGAAAAACTGGAAGACCTTGCTGAATTCTGGCATATTCTAGAGAGTGAACTTGTGCATTCTACCACATGCTCAATATTTGATATCTTATTCTAAAAATTTCACACAACCAACTATGGCCTGTACTATGTCCATTTCAATTTCTCTCCTATAAGTTTTATTTTCTATGAATAAGGTATGACCGTTTTATCCAGAACCCCTTTTTAAAACTAGTTTCAGGACTAGCCAAAAACCTTTTTCTTTCAGAGAGTGTATCTCTCAAAATGAAATGACTTAGAAGCTGAAATTTCTAACATAGGTACATTTATATGTTGTATCAATATCCTCCAAGTTTCACTATTTGAATCATTATATAAAAAATGTTATTACGAAAATGGTTAGATGACATGTAAACAACATACCTTAGAACACATCCTCACAAGACTTCATCCTCCCTTGGATTTTGAGCCTTCTTTTACATCACCTTCCCTCTGAAATTCCCCTCATATCTCCTTGTTTACCTTAGTCACTTATAGATATTCAAAATGCTCAATAGGTGCTAATGGTATTATCTTGATATCTTATTTATACTTCTCAAGTAACATCCTTTAGGGACAACTTGTAACTGTTTTACCCATTCTCCTTAATCTAGGGATAACCCACTTTCTTGTTGCAACTAAATTTTCCTTAAATAGTAAAATCATAAATACTAACCATTAAACCTTCTTGTTTCGACTACTTTACCCATAATTAATTTCTTGTTAAACCACTTTGACTATTCAATCTTCTTGTTACAACTACTTTACCCATAATTAATTTCTTGTTCCAACCAATTTATTATTTAATTAATTTCTCCTTTCAACCACTTTGACTAGGAATCTTCTTGAAGAATCTCTAGAATCTTTCTAGAATAATTGACTTGTTGTTGACCTTCTAGGGGCTTCTAGATTGCTATAACGTGTTCTCCAACTTTACAAGGCCATATCTACTTAACCGTGAGGAACTACGTGACATTCCACATATCCCCAGAAATGGCACAATGCATACTATCCATCCATGATAGTATTACCTACAATATCATTGATATTCATTCCTTTATTCCTCAAATAAACATAGGTCCCTTACCCATACCTTTTTGCTACAAGAATTCGCTACCAGAATTCTACAAGGGTTGACATCAATCTGTAAGGGTTGACATCAATATCTAAGATCACTATCCAAAGGTTGAAATCAATGACAACCAACTATATAAACCTACTTTCCAACAATAAACTTAGTTTCAAATGAAGAACAATTAATAAATACGAGTGATCTCTTCCCAATGACTAGATAGGGTGGATAGTCTCACCACCGAAACCAATCTCCAAACTCTCTAGGGTTTTCATTCCAAGAGCCAAAGCCAAAAGAGCTCTCTCAATTCATTTTTTTAGAAAATAGCATTGCATAATGAGAGAAAGTTCCCTCATTTTCCTTTTATCTCTGATCCAGATGGATGTTAGTGGCATCCCACCTATTCCAACTGGCTCATTTTGGCAGTTTTCCAGTTCGACAATTTTTTCCCTAGTTTTTGGGTTCCTGACTTGCATGGCCATTTTGAGGCCCTAAAAAATGTTATTTAGGGCTCGCCACAGTCAGAATGACCTTTGATAAATGTGTATTCCTTGGATAGACCTTTCCAGCATGATATTGTGCGCCTAAAATGAATATCGTATGCAAAATTTACCACCCCGGGAAGTTGATGTACTAACTTACCCAAACGGGGCCCACGTGACTTTTGACGCTTCATCTCCTAGGGTTAGGTTTTTTTGGATGTCTACGGTTTTTTACATTCCTGTTTATTGTAAAAAGGCCTTCAGAGCCTCATTGTAATCATATTCTTGCGAATGAGCGCAACCATCACATCTCTTCTCAGAGATAAGCCACTACCATTCTAGCAAGCTTGTTTCCACTGCATTTTATAGTTTCAACTTATTTCCTTATTGAATAGAAACCAATTTTACTATATATATGTTATTCTGTGTTAAGCATATTTTGATAATAATCTGTATGCATTTTGTTCTACAAATATATTCCACATCTGTGGTATCAGAGTGGTCTTCTTCTTTTCATTCTTAATGCATGTCCCTAATGAGGTCAGGGTACAAAGAATTAGGTCTCGAGCTTTTTTCTCTCGAGGAAAAAATCTCTCGCATGCACAAACCAACTCTCATGTAAGAAGAAAATAAAGACGATGGGACATGAGATCCCGTCAAAATGTTGATCGAGGAAGCCCTCATGCAACAGAGGAACAAGATGATGGATATTTTTGCACAAATCTTTCGACGACTACCAACAGGAGATGCATCTTCCTCAAAAGGAGGTGCTACCCCCTTCAAGGTACAAATCAACTTCAATATTCCTATATTTGAAGGTCAGATAGACATAGATGTTGTGGACAAATGGTTTAATCTGATAGAAGGGTATTTCTCTGTCCATAACTTCTCGAATAGAGAAAATATTACTTTTGCACTCCTCAAAGTCATCCCCCATGTCAAAGATCTGTGGGAAAAATTCTGCGAGCAAAAGGAAACAGAGGAACCTTAATTATTTACATTCTCAGTCACTTGGGAGTCCTTCAAGGATGCAATTGAGGAACAATAATACCCTGTTGGAAGTTATGACGACCTGTACACAAAATGGACCACGCTGGTGCAGGAAAGAGACCAAGCAGTGCCCGAGTTCACAAATATCTTGATTGTTGATTGTTGCTCAAAGAAGTCACTAGTGGGTGAGGTGAAATCCTCTGAATAAGATGAGGGTTTTGACTCTGAGTCAGAACCAGAAAGCAGGAGATAGATCATAGATGTAGAACCTAGTGCTACTATTGCTACCACCAAGCTCCAGCCCGGTGAACTAGATGAGCCAGAGGAATCCAAGCGCTTTTTTCATTCACAAATGTGGGTGAAGGGTACCCCGCCGCACTTCAATGTTGATAGTTGTATCCAGAAGAACCTCATCTTAGCAGAGTTTGTCAAGTGACTCGCCCTTCCAACAACGCCACACCCATAGTGCTACACCATCGGATGGCTCTGCCAAGGAAGCGACATCCACGTCAGCCAATAATGTCACCTGTCATACACCATCAATCCCTTCAAAGATGAGGTATTGTGTGATGTTTCCCCTCTCGAAGTTTGTAATTTTATTTTGCACCAACCATATTTATGGAAACATCATGTTGTATAGGAGTCTAGGCCTCGTAGTCCCACCCAATGATATTTCCTTGATCTTTGCCAAGAAATGTAGAAAGGTCATCTCTCAGACAAGGAAGTTTATCTTCTTCATGGTTCTCTCTCAAAATGAGCGAAATATCGTAGCCACATCTAGGGTCTCCATGACTGACCTCTCCACATAGCATAAGCAAGTGGATAAGGTTGTGGAAGAATACTCAGATATATTCTCCTCACTTACTGAGGTACCTCTACACTGTCAGGTCAAGCACCCCATTGATATGTCCCCCTGCGCACCGCTTCCCAATGGGCCAGTCTACCATCGCTCTCTATTATAGAATGAGGATATCAAGTGACAGATCCAATAAATACTCCACAAGAGGCACATACATCCCATCTCATCACCTTGTGAGAGCCTAATCGTGCTGGTACAGAAGAAATATGGAACCTGTTGACTCTACATTGATTACCAGGCCTTGAATAAAATCACAGTCATAAATCGGTACCCAATTCCCCAAATCAACGACCTCCTTGATCAGCTCACGAGGGCCAAATAATTCAGTAATATTGATCTGAAGTCTGGCTACCACCAGGTCTCGATAGAACATACAGATTTATGGAAGAACGCTTTCAAGTCAAAGAAAGGCCTTTTTGAATGGTTGATCATGCCCTTTGGTTTGACAAATTCTTCAGCCACTTTCATGAGGATGATGGATGATATACTGTGACCATTCACCAATAATTTTGTAGTGGTGTAGTTGGATGACATCCTCATTCACAGCAAGAGTTGGGCATAACACTTGCAACATATTCAACAAGTTCTGCACACCCTGCAGCAGCACCAGCTCTACGCCAACTTGGAAAAATGCTCCTTCTCCATGGAAATGGTTCATTACCTAGGCTACATCATTGATCAACATGGCGTACATGTGGATCTAGAAAAAATCCAAGTCATCCATGACTGGCCATCGCCAACCACACTCACTCAGCTTTGGAGCTTCTTGGGCCTTGCTAATTTCTACCGCATGTTTGTGTTGGGATTATCCCATATTGTATGGGCCCTCATCCAAGTAACCAGGGGTGGTGGTAAGGAGAAATTTGTGTGGGGTCGGTCCCAACAACAAGAGTTCGATGATTTGAAGCAGCGCTTGTGCTCAGCCCTAGTAATTTCACTATCAGACCTTCAAAAACCCTTTGATATCGAGACAAATGCTTTAGACTATGTTGTGGGAACCATTCTCACTCAACATGACCACCCTGTGGACTATCATAGTGAAACACTATCAGATGTTTTCCGTAAGTACCCTACTTACGAAAAATAAATGTACTCCATTGTCCAAGCCTGTCGCCAGTGGAGACATTACATTCTTAGGAAGGAGACAATCATCCACATTGATCATAAGCCACTGCAGTTCATGTAGACACAAGGAAAATTACAGAATGTATGCCATCATAAGTGGTCCATGTACTTGCAACAATTCCACCTCAACATCAAGTATAAAATGGAAAGCACCAACCACGTCGTTTATTTCCTCAGCAGACCGTCAGTCGCGACACTCACCATGATGCTAGCATCTTGTGGCCATGAGATATATGGATGGCCCAAACTCTATGAGACATACCCGGACTTCGCCACCACCTACCAAATGTTGGGCACAAATGCAGGTGTCACTAATTTCCATCTTCAGGATGAGATGTTGTGTCATCTGGGCCATATCTGCATTCCATCAAGTGAGCGAGTGAAGCTAATCTGGGAATATCACTATAGTCAAGTGGTAGGACACTTCGGCATATAAAATCCAGTGGAAATGATACAAAGACATTTCTACTGGCCGAAACTTCAATAGGAGGTCAACAAGTATATCGAGTCCTGCACTGCCTGTGCGATTGCCAAACCGACCACCTAGAAACAGGGCCTGTACACCCCTCTTCCTACTCTTGATAGGACATGGGAATCCATCTCAATGGACTACATGTCAGGTCTCCCATCCACCAAGCAGGGCAATGAATGTGTTTTTGTGGTCGTGGATCGCTTTTCTAAGATGGCTATTCTGGCCGCCTGCAAGAAGAGCATCACAACGGAGGCCACTGCCAAGCTCTTCTTTGAACTAGTCCGGGTACATTTTGGAATCCTACAAACCATTGTCTAAGATTGGGACAATCGATTTCTCAACACATTCTAGTCAAGCCTCTGGTCACTGCTAGACACCAATCTCACCAAATCCACGGCCTTCCACCCCTAGATAGATGGCCAAACCGAGGCCATAAATTGAATGATCTTGCATATCTCGCGCATGTATAATTCCAAGCACCCTCGTAAATGGGATGAGAGTCTCCCCTATGTTCAACATAGCTACACTGATCCCTTCATAGCTCAAGTCTCAAATATGACCACAACAATGACCAAAAAACTCATATCTTGAGAACAAGACTAGTCTTATAGTCATGTAATCCAAGGGATAAAAGGGAGAAAAAAATGTATCAATTTTTTTTTTCCATTCAAATTTAAGGCCTTACTAACCTCCTAAGGCCAAAAAATGTTTCAGGACCAAACTCCCCAAAAGAGAACCCCAAACTAGCTGAAACAAGGCTCCAAAAAGGTTGAAAAACAAGCAAAAAAGTCATGTTTTGGAGGCATTCGCGGGTCACCCCACTGTGAATCACATATATAATCTTACATACATGGTTTGTATCATTTTAGGAAGTGCAAATGAATTTTATCCACGGTTTGGCATTCCAAAAAGCACATATATCTGTGATTTGGCCTTGTATAAAGCGTGGATATGACCAACACTTATGTTTTTGGGCACTAAAATATGGACTTCACCCCGATATAAGGGTAGCATATTTCCTCGGTTTATGTGAAAGCAAATAGCCTATACAATTATAAAATATTGGAAAAAATGGGTATAAAGCCCAAAACTCAAAATGTAGCAAAGAGACGAAAACCAAGTCAAAAACACTGGGAAACCAAGAGAAAGAAACTTTTAGAATGATTTGAGAGTTTCCAAAGACTTAACACTACAATCAAAAGAAAAATAAAACCCAACAGGATCAGATTGCACTTAAGAACCAAATTAGACCCTCTCAGAACTGAGAGAAAGGCTCCAAAATTCAAATTATTACACGGATACACGACTTTGTACAATAGGACTCGCAGACATCCACACATCATACAAAGGAAAACTGAAGATATATGTGACTCATGAAGGGACAAAGCGCAGATGCACCAGTAAAATTAAAAAAATAAAAATCCAATCCAGAAGGAGGCTTCCAGAAACTTTGGACAAAGTTTCTAGATGGAAAATGCTTTGAAAAGAAAGCCTAGAAAACATGAAAAGTTACAGAAATCAAAGACAACACAAGACACCCCAAGACTGACTGAAAACTAGGAGAAAATATCCCCTGTATAATCACCAATTCTGTTATGATATTTTTCCCCTATGACCTTGGGCCATGTCACAATAGAGCGAGACCATATGTAAAAGACAAAACCTACCCTCACACACAACAATTCTATGAGAAAATAACTACTTTAAGGAGAGAAAGAGAGATAGAAAGAGAGGCCTCACACCTTGTATCCTACATTTGATGTCGATCCTCTCTCTCCATCTTTGGTGTTTCTCCTGATTTCCACTGGTATCAACCTGTAAAACAAGACCAATTATCTGCAACAAGGAGGTAGTTATGAATTCAAATCATACATATAATGTGAAAATATTCAAGTATGTGAAGAAAACTATCATATATCAATAAATTGAGATAAATTTACACATGTATGGAGGAAAGCGAACTCTTTTATTGAAAACGGTAAAAGTGAGTAGTTATAACCTGACTCGAACCATCGACACTGCCTTGAAGCCAACCGGCGAGGTTCCTCCACTAGTCCTTCAAGCATCAACTCGACAAGATGGCCCTTATTTGGATGAACCAAAGGGGATAGGAACACACCCTATGGTCATATAAGGGAGAAATATTACTAGAAAATGAATTCCAAAACAAAGGGATGATACTAAGAGGATCAAGGGAAATAGGGAATCTTGCAAATTCATCAGGATAATATTGCACCTAGGTTTCCCCCCCTCATCCATACCCCCAAAGGTGTCTTTATACCATCCTCAAGGGGTTGAGGTGGTTAAATTCTATTGTGTATAGGCTCAGGGGAGGTTAGAAACAAGTCCAACTGAAAACCCTACCCCCAAAATTGGAATTAATTTATTTTTCACATTTTTTTAGGGCATCCACGAGTTGCACACTAGAAAAGCATGAACATTCACGATTTTCACATTGATGGCCCGCAGATGGCAATAAAATTGTTGTTTTTTAGATGATTATGATGCACGAGGATGGGATTTAGATTTGCAATCTAGGGAAAAGGACTAAGCCATCCCACAAATGAAATGATGTGGAAAATTGTGATATAACAATGGTATCTCCAAAAGATATCATTCATGATCCCCACAATAAAAAATAGGAGCATAGTCAAAACCCTCCATGCCATACCTCTCCTCAAGCACCTGCAACTCTGAATGCTCTTCATGCATAATTGTCACAAGAGGCTCCTCCATGAGATCATGGGTGCCACTCATGCCCTCATGTGTCACGATTGCCAAAGATGATGGAGTCTCTATTGTAAGTGATGAAGAGAGTGCCAAAATCAACTGGTGATAAATATCCTGAACCTTCCTTTCCTTGTCTTCAGCGAACTTGAGAGAAAGTTCCATATCCATGAATCGCTGCAAGTAATCTGATTTCATCTGATCTAGTTCTTCTTTGATTATGCACAATTGCGCACTAGTGACTCCACTTGCAACTCCTTTTTGTCTCTCCTCCATCTGGATTTTCCAAATAAGACATTCAATGAAATTATGAGCACCATCTTCCCTTGTCAACACTTGTACAATTTTCTCCTCTATGAAAAATAACTGATCCTCCAAATCACGTAATCCTAAGGAACTTTGTTCAATTTTGTCCAAGTGGTATGTGTTGTCACACAATAGATTCTCTGAGTTGTTTTCATTTATAAGAATATTATCTCCATCAACCACAACTGACTCACAATATGATTCCATGCAATATTTACTTATCATACATTGACCTATAAAATGATGGGGCTCATGTGTACTATCACCACGGAAATCAACCTCTCCTATTTCATTTTGCATGCATGACTCCTGAAAAGATGGATCCATATCCCATGATTTTTTTTTAAAATACTCAATATTCATCATATTTATGTACAATCATTCTTGCATAGTCATAAGTATCATAGATAGGATAAGGCATTGAATCCTTGTCATACTTATGTGCTCGCACAACTTCATCATCATGAGCATCACTACTAAGGTATGATGTTGAATCCTTGACATTGGTTTATTGGAACACTTCACCATATGCTCCATCAACCTATCCATCATGTGCGCTAGTGTTATGGGCCTCATAGGACAACGCTAAATGTGTACTAGATGCTATTATGCTGTCATCCTCAATTTTAGAAGCATTAGAATCTTCATAAATTAGTACATTTTTCCTTGGCACTTTCACCTTCTTGTCCACTGATACTTGGGGTTCATACGATTCAAGATGTTTGATTGTGAAAAAATCCTTGAATGACATGACTACATGAAATACCTCACTAAGCACCATATATTCCCTCAAACAATCTGTAAACTCCTCAATTTTTCCTATTTGTTGCATATTTGAACCACTATCTCTCTTGTTCCCTCCATTGATTTTATTTTTTTCTATAGCCAAGATTGTATACCCTCACAGGCTAGGAGGATCACAAGCTCTGATACCACTGTAATGTTCCGACTAATTTTTTTGGCTTTTTGCTTGATTTATGTGGTGTAGACAATTCTATCAAAAAGTTTGCAAATAGATATTCTAACAACAAAATTCAGATAACTTCTAATATATGCTTATATTTATAATAGACACTGATTTTGAGGTTCAAAACAACTATAGCATTAATAAATTTAGGAAAACAGTAAGAGAAAAAAATATATCAAATAATGCAATAGTGAATGATTAGGGAACCTAGTTATGTACACTATTGTAATTTGCTTGATATACACAGAGATAAGGATGCATGTGGTAGAGAGTATACAACAAGCATTGAAGTGTTGTATAATCCTGTAGGATGATGATTGGTGCAACTAATGGAGAAATAGTGTAACAACAGACTTGGAGTGGTGGATTCGACCCAACATGTGAATAAATCAACCCAAATAATAACTCAATATCCAATAAATAACTCAGCCACATCAAGGGAACTCACCCGCACAAAAAATGAGGAATGGCACTCTTAGAACTCACCCCCATAGGTGTTAGTACCTCTTCCCACACACATAAATCGTACAACAAAGAAGGAACTCAGTCCAAGGAGGAAATATGAACCAACAATATGATATCTCATCTCAGGTCTGAGATAACTCATTTAACAAGAGGAATATTTCATCCAACAAGTAGATACGTTTCCCAGGTCCAAGAAAATGCACCCAGATTGGTGTAAACTCAACCAGAATCCCAATAACCCAGTTCTCCTTGAAAAAATATGCCTTCTCAAGGAGATTCAACCCACATAAGACCAAACTACGCCACCAAGCAAGATAATTGAGCTACAATGAAAGAAACTCTGCCAGTAACAACGAAATCTCAACTACAAGAATATAAACTCAGTTGAAAATGAAGCAAAATGAGGAAATCTGAGTGATCTCTTCCCAATGACCAACTAGGGTGTATAGTCTTACCACCAAAACCATTCTCCAAACTCTCTAGGTTTTTCGTCCCAAGAGACAAAACCACAAGAGCTCTCTCAATTTGTTTTTTTGTGAAAATTGCACTGCATAATGAGAGAAAGCGCCCTCATTTTCCATTTATCTCCTCATTGACCCTTTTTTGGACCCTTTAACCCTTTTAATAAAGTAAATCGAATTTTATAAACTTCCATTCACTTAAACACCCCTTTTTATAACTCGTTTTAATGTCAGAACGGATTAATTGGTTTTTTAAGACAATATCGGATGCCAGAGTCCCTTTCTCATCATCCCAACCTTTATGTATTTTCGTCCAGGTTTCAATGACCTATGGCACGAAGGTACCCCCTCGGATAATTTGATCCAAATAATACCTTCAACGTGTTAAATTAAAATAATAACCCAAAATTATGGAAATAGTCGGAATGACACATAACCAAGAGTGAACTGTGCAAAAATGTTCCTGATGATGAAAGATGGTGAATGGACTAGCCCAGGCCCCATATAACTCCTTCATATTGTCTGAGCTCATTGTTATCCTCATTTTACTCCTTTGGTTCTGGCTGACACAATAACCAGAAGTCATCTCCAACTGTATAACATGGAAGCCCACAAATGGAGACATGAAATATATCCTTTGCATGTTTATGCCCATGTCTTCCACTGTTTCATCTTCTTGAATGTTTTGGCTAGTCCTCATTATTTCTCCTTTGTGAGGGCAGTCCCTATATACGTGATTTCCCACACCTACCCAACATTGTACATGATGTTTCCTTGGCCTTTTCCCAAATGATCTTCAATCTTGTGCTAATTTTGGGTTGAATGACCTTGTTTATTTACTTGGGAGTTGTTCTAGAAAAAGGGTGGATTAAAACCTTTCTGAGTTTAATCCTTTTTACCTTTCATCTTGTCATTCCAATATTTTTTGAAAATTGGCCTTCCTTTGCTCTTCTCACAAAGATGCTTTTCTCTCCTTATGGCTTCCTCCAAGGATTTGAGGTTATCATATTGTATCTTGTTAGTGTAGAAAGAGGGTAACACACTTAGAAACCTTTGTATTTTGACCTTTTCATCCTTTATGAAGTCTACATACTTCAACAATTCAAAGAACATCTTCTCATATTCATTCATTGTCATGCTTCCCAACTCGACTTCAAATAAATATTTCATTTTCCTTTCATAATAATGCTTGAACATATATTTGTCTTGGAAATGTCCTTTGAATTTTCTTCATGATGTCCTTTTCTCATCAAGATGCTTGGCTTTCTTAAGTTGATCCCACCACATCGCTTTTTTTCCTTGCAAGTGGTAGGTTGCAATTATAGCTTCTACTCAAGAGGGGTAATCATGCAGCTGGAAATATTTCTTCATTTCCAACAGCCAAACCTCGACCTCTTCTTCTCTCTTGTGCTCACCATTGAAAGTTGGTGGCTTGATATTCCTGAGTTCACCTTGCAGCATGTATTTCTTCGGCCTTCTCCTTTGCCTCTTGATAGGAGACACACTTGGGCTACTCCCTATCCCTAAACTTGCATGAGTTATTTGGGTGGATTTCCTTGGATAATTATGGTGCATGCTCATGTTTCTTGACTACCTATCATTCCCACGATCATCCGTTTTTCTTTGGGATACAGATGTGGTCACTTTTATAGCACTAGCTTCTTGCTTGTTGCTAGAGTATTTGTTGACTTTCTTGTGAAATGTATTTAGGATCTGAAGTATATATTCCTAAGCCTTCATAATCCTTTCATTATCTTCTCTATATCTCTGCACTTCCCTATGTAGGATCCTCAATATAGTTATAGGCTCCTACCTGTCTCTTTTTCCATTTGACTTTGTCTCAACATTTCCCATCCTGACATGAAGACCTATGATATCTTCCTCATGGTCGTAAGATCCCTATGCATATTCCATAACACCATTCCTCATATAAGAACCAAAGTTATTTTTCCTGCACCTCTAATTCTGCAAGAAATGTGGATGTAATAATTACTATTAGAGCATGCATAACATAAAACATTTCATCATTTAGAATAAATTTTATTCTTCATATAAATTAATGAATAAAAAAATGAACCAATTCAAAATATAATTATTTATATTCACTCCTCTTTGAAAAAAAATTTCAACGACTGTATTCATGCCTCAATATGAGTTCTAAGAGAAACGTTACAACATTTACAAGTTTCAATTTCCACTCTTTTACTACCACAAAAACATCTTTTATCCCTTTGTGAGAAATTTTAGCACCCAATTCAAAATTCTAGGTGGACAAATGTCTTCTACTCTTCAATACCTTTCTAGAGACTATTTGTTTTCTCAAATCCGAGCTCCAAGCTGAAATTTATGGTCCAGAGAAGTTTAGGTTGTTTTACACAATTTACCCATGTATGCTACAACTGACTTATTTTTCTTCCTCACATTTTTACATACCCAGATTCTAAATATGGATCCATGGTTGTCTACTTGTTGAACGAAATTGCAAGTAGTCAGCGCTCCCCGCATGTATCGTGACAAGGTACTAATCGCCTCTTGTGGATCCTTGAAATCTGGAGGTGGCGAGTTTACCAATCACCTGCAGGTTTTGGTGTAATGGCAGTCGTACTACCAACAAATGGTATCAAAGCTAGAGGTCACAAGTTTTATACACTCTCGTCTCGCGCTAAAGGGGATATTGTTGCACAAAATTGCAAGTAGTCAGCACTCCCTGCATGTATCGTGACAAGGGACTAATCGCCTCTCGTGGATCCTTGAAATCTGGCGGTGGTGAGTTTACCAATCACCTGCAGGTTTTGGTGTAACGACATTCGTACTAACAAGACTACTATGGATCATAATTTTTCCATATACTGCTCTTGTTCCCCAAATGGACTTATGGGCAAGGAGTTATTCCCTTTGAAAGTAATATGGTGCCAAAATTTTACCCTTACTGTTTTGGTTGTAAATTTCTTCTACGAGCTCTTCAAGTTCTTTAATTTGATCTACATATACAAGGTGTACCCAAGTTACACTCTATTCTAGAGGGTTTTGATTTCTTAAAAATCATGTTTAGGGCCTCAAAATCACCCAACAAGTTAATGACTTGCAAAAATATGAAAAAAATTCAAAAAATTCACGAACATTTGATTGTTTTACTACTGTAACAACCCTTTAAATATGAACAATTGATCTCAAATTAGGTGAAATATGAAGCATTGATCTGAACTCCATCAATGATCAATCGATCAACACTTTCCTTTGGATGCACACAACACTTTGCCCAAACTATCAACTCGATCAATGATCTCTGTTGAATGATGAAAATGCTTCTCCTGCTCAGTCGACTTGATTTTCGGTCATTAACCATCTCTATTGGTTGACATAGAAACTGCTGATGTGGCATGAAATGTGGATGATGATGTGGCATGACACATATAATATGATGATGTGGCATGAAATATGATGACGATGATGTGGCATGAAATATTATGATGATATGGCATGACACATCATCACCCTCTTTTCTCCATCTTCCATCGATCATTTCTCTTGGACGACCCAAACACCTTGCCAATTCCGCCAATGCTCAACCATTGGCCCATAGGTCATAGACTCTCCCTATAGCTCAATTGAAACACTTCACCAATTTGGTCAACACCTGACCATCGGTCGTTTCTCTTGCTCGACTGAAATACTTTTCTGAATCCTCCGATACCCGACCATCAACCCATCAACCCATTGGCTCATTAGTGATTTCCATTGGCGACTAAAACACTTTTCCAATTCGGTTGACCCAACCATCGGTCATCAACAATTTCTCTTATCCAACTCAAACACTTAGAAAAATTTCGACTAAACTCCGGATGACTTTGGACCGAAGATCTCCCATTGAAAAATCATATTGGTTGTCGATCTTGTTGCTTGTGGAGCATGATTATATTCATGATTCAAGGGAATTTTCTCAGTCATATTTGGATCCTAGTTCCTGAAGGAAATGTGTGGGGGGAATTCCCCCCCCCCCCCCCCCCCCNCCATGGGGGGCGACGACACTTTATGGAGCCCCCCCTAGTGGGGGTTCAAGGGTAGCGCCCCCAAAGAGAATATTTTGGGAAAATTTCCTTGTAAAATATTGTAATTTCATAGTCAATCTGAATCTTTCATCATTAGGTTGCAGATATGATGGTAGAAGTTATGTTAGGGTTTTTTTCCCTAGAAGGAAACCTTCTTTTATGTATTAGGTAATTATATTGCGGTGGTGTATAAGAGTGAATATTGTACTCTGAGAGAGGAGACTATGAGAAAAGAAGAGGAAGTTACAACAGGTGTGTAGCAGGTTGTATCATTTCATTTGATGGATAATAATAAACAAAGGACTAGAAATTTCTATGGTGGATGTATCCCATATGGGGTGAACCACATATATCTGTGTCTCTATTATAATGTGTATATTTTTTGTTTTATTTCCTTATCTGTTTTAAATTATTTCTCTGTGATCCTCTTTTTTCTAACAAATCTACCAATTTCGTCCAACTCTGTCGACGCCCAACCATTAGACATCGACTGTTGGAGATCTATTTTTGCAAAATGAAACTCTTTTCCAATTTGTTTGACCTGACTATTGATTGGTGGTGAATTTTGTTGACAAAATTCAACACTTGTAAATTTCGACCAAATCCCAGGTGAATATGGACTATCGATCTCCAAGCCAAGATGATCTTGACCGGTGATCATATCCAGCTTCCCTACCTTCCAAAAATTATCCAGATTGTCGATCTACCCCCTCTTTCCAACCACCTAAAATGAATCTCGTTTGTCGATTTACTCAACCTTTCAAACGATCAAAACCTTATTGTTGTGATAAATATTACCCCATGGATAGGCTAAGTTCCCCTTTGGACCAAGAATCGTATATTTGGTCCAAAGACAAAAGAGAACAAGTGGTTACTACTTTCCCTATAGATCTAATTGAATCAATAAAGAAAGAGAGAGAAGAAGAATGTAGTGCACCTTTTTTCAATGTTCATCCTCGCTGCTCCAATCCTGACGTTTGGTCTCCAAGATTCTCAACGCAACTAAAATCCTGCAAAGACTAGTAAAGGAACTCTTCCTCCTACTCTATATGACTAGACAAATAAGATCTATCTATGAAGACTAAAACGATAGTAGACAAGCAAATGTAGAAAACATGAACTTGAAGGGAATAGGTCAAGTTGATATTAATTTGAAAGCCAAAGAAGGAACTTACAAAGCATGATTGAATATGCAATCACATCTCCAATCTCTCCTCATCCATCCCTTGTATGAAGCTTGACATCAAAATGTTGATGCTTCCTCCAGAATCAAAGGTTTGATACCTCAATTGTTCCCCCCTTCACCTTGGAAATACCTTCAATATATAGGCTTGAGAGGCACAACAACCATGAGAAAATGAAGGATATGGTTGAGTATATGGCTTCTTAAGTTGGGATTATATCCTAGGATATATCCCATAGGGTAGGATTTGACCACAACAACCTCATCCAAGTCGGAGTTGTCCCTTAGGAAAAGGTGGAGGATCCCTAGTTTCTCTCTAACAAAACTGGTGCCCCCCTAGTGATAGAAAGAGTGTGATAGTGCCCCCTTAACAAGGATAGAGGAGCATTAGCTCCCCCCTAGCATGGGTAGGGGAGTGCCATGATTCTAAACTGCTTAAAAATGGTCAAAATTGACAAGGAAAAGGTATGTTTCGACTGTCAAATGATGGGGATTTTTCTTCCAACATGACTTAGGGATTATGACAACTGTTTTTATGGTTTCAAGGGGTTGTGACACTTAGAAAAGTGAATGAGACACTAGGTAAGGTGCATATGACACTTGTGACAGTGCATGCGACACTTAATAAGGTGCATACTTCACTTTGTGACACTTGCAACACTTAGTGTGTGAAACTCAAGTGTGACATTTTGGTGTGTAACAAATGCCCCATAAAGTGTGAGTTCATAAGAGAAACTGATGAATGAAACACTTTATAAGTTATTCAATGAAAGGGTGTTGGAGTAGGAGAACCTGGTAGAATTTGCAAACAATCATCAATTAGTATACAAGTATGTTCTATTTCTGAGGAATGCATACCTATGCTTGGAATACGAGATGACTCAAAGCATGGCTGCCAACCAATATACTACAGATCCATGAGAATACTGACTAAGAATATGGCCATGAGAGATACAATGTGGATACATACCTCCATGACATGAACTGATCACAACCACGAACAATACACAATGGAGCTACGAGATGACAAAACATATCCATGGATCAATACAATGTAGATCTATGTGATAGTATATACATCAGTAAGATTGCCAACATGGTGATTGTACTAAAATATTTACATGCTCAAATGATCTCCATCACATCTTGGGAAAATCACATAACAAATGATTTCCCAACCCAAGGCCTTTGTCTTGATTTTGACGCGGTACGAATCTAGCCATGTGAATAGATGATTTTATGTCAACATGGTAGAAACCACTTGATTATTGTCCATTGAGGTAAACCATTAACAAGTGTGAGGGAAATCACCAATGATGAAAGTGAATCCCAAGTTACGTTAATACATTCTAACAAATGTGAATTAATGACCTGAGGTTGAACATTCATGGAATCATTCAATGAAAGGTCAATGATGTAAACCTATTTTCGAAAATGAGGATCCTTAGAAAAGTGAATTTGACACTAGGTAAGGTGCATACGACACTTGTGACAGTGCATGCGACACTTAATAAGGTGCATACTTCACTTTGTGACACTTGCAACACTTCGTGTGTGAAACTCAAGTGTGACATTTTGCTGTGTAATAGATGCCCCATAAAGTGTGAGGTCAGAAGAGAAACTGATGAATGAAACACTTTATAAGTTATTCAATGAAAGGGTGTTGGAGTAGGAGAACCTGGTAGAATTTGCAAACAATCATCAGTTAGTATACAAGTATGTTCTATTTCCGAGGAATGCATACCTATGCTCAGAATATGAGATGACTCAAAGCATGGACGCCAACCAATATATTATGGATCCATGAGAATACTGACTAATAATATGGCCATGAGAGATACAATGTGGATCCATAACTCCATGACATGAACTGATCACAACCATGAACAATACACAATGGAGCTACGAGATGACAAAACATAGCCATGGATCAATACAATGCGGATCTATGTGACAATATATACATCAATAAGATTGCCAACATGGTGATTGTACTAAAATATTTACATGCTCAAATGGTCTCCATCACATCTTGGGAAAATCACATAACAAATGATTTCCCAACCCAAGGCCTTCGTCCTAATCTCGATGCAGTACGAATTTAGCCATGTGAATAGATGATTTTATGTCAACATGGTAGAAACCACTTGATTATTGGTCATTGAGGTAAACTGTTAACAAGTGTGAGGGAAATCACCAATGATGACAATGAACCCCAAGGTACCTTAATACATTCCAACAAATGTGAATTAATGACCTGAGGTTGAACATTCGTGGAATCATTCAATGAAAGGTAAATGATGTAAACCTATTTTCAAAAATGAGTAGGCCTTCCATTGAGGTATGTAGGTCCCAAGGTACTAATTGGTTTCTAAGTCTAATTCCTGAATAATGTGTTGAATTCGACATGAAAATACTCGTCGAAGGAGGGCCTTGATGTATCGCCCTCATTGAAATGAAAATGACATAGTAAAGTGATGTGATATGGTGGATCAAATGAATATAGATTGACACATGAAACATAAATTGGTAATACTACAGATGGATGGTTTGAATTGAAACTTCCCTTGAACATTATGAGGCACAACAAGTGACTTGGAAACATTAACTCGACGAGTACCAAGAACATAATGTGATGGAAAATAAGAGCACTCTTCGACTGGAACAAAAAAGTATGAAGACACATGGAATTGGTATGAATAAGAGAAAAGCATATTACCCAATTGTAATATGAGACGTGTTATC
>ML857540.1:0-12771 GCA_009831015.1 Picea engelmannii
TGTATATTTATAATTGCTTAACTAAACTACAATTGTCTAAATGAACGTTGTTGAGCTAAATTATTGTAATTAAGGGATTTTGCAAACATTTTAATTGGTTTATTATCTTTTATAAAATGAATAGTCTTGTTGATTGGATTGGATGCATACAAGAATTACTATAGGTGTGATAATTATTGCCATTAGTGCATGCACGAGACTTGTATGCGCTAGCTACACATGCATCTCTTGCACATGTACACTAGTATGTATGAGTTTTCTTTTGCTTACTTACTGATAATGTTGTTTATTGGATATGAATGTATGAACCATGTGTCATCTCCCTTGTATTGTAAATTACTCTAACTTCGGGACGAAGTTTTTTGAAGGGTGGGTGTATGTAACAACCCTAATTAATTCTTTAATTATCATGATTAATAAATATTAGTTTAATGAATTATTAAAATAGATTTTATTTAAGACTTTATTATAATATAATTAGTTGAACCAATTTATGGAGGGGGATAAGGTGGTTGGGTGATTAATGAGGGGAAGGCGGTTGGATAAGGGAGNGGGGGAGGACTCGGAAAGGGGAGCTCTTTGTGGGTTGAGTGATATTTTTAATTTATGGGAAGGTGAGAAATTCAGAGAGAGATAAGGAGAAGGGAGGAAACAGTTTGGGTTGGATCTGTTTTTCTTACAGCTTGCTTGAGGACTCTCACAGGGGCATGTGTTGCTGGGAATTTTGGGCTCAGGGGCCAGGAAACCGTAAGGAATCCTGGAGCTAGGGAGTCGGAGAGGTCGTTCCTAGCTGGCTGGGAGGTTAATTAGTTTGGGTAGGATTCATCAGCATCAGGTTGAGCTTCAGTTCAACATCAGATTGAGGTAAATACATTTCATTATCATGTTGTTGTTTCATTATTATGATGTTGTTGTTCTTTATTATGATGTTGATGTTCTTTATTATGTTTTTGTTGTTCTTTATTATGTTGTTCATTTTTATTCTGCTGAACATTATTACTATGCAGGAACATCAAACAAAGAATTAAATAAGATAGAATTTATGTGTTTATGTATTTATATTTATGTTTTCTGAGGCTTTGTGCTCAAGTGCATAGATAACTCCCCGGGTCGATTCATAGAAAAAGATAAACCAAAGTCGTCGATGTTTTACTGCACTCGTATTTGTGTCGAAGTGGATATCGAAAAAGGTCTGCCATAAGCGGTGAAATTAGCCCTAGATGGATGGAATCATGTTGAAAAAGTGTATTGTGAGCAGTTTCCTTTCTAGTGAAAAATTTTCTATGAGTATGGACATTTCTCCCGCCACTTCCCCAAATCCCCCCAGAATCTAGCAGGGCCACAATCAGAAGGAGAAGAAGGATGGAAACCAACCATAAAAAAGGCAAATAATGGTCCTGTCTCTGGTCCTAAGGGTGGAGCCCCTTCAAAATATATCGATCCACAACCACAACAACAAAACCCTAATATCTCCCAAAAGGAAGCTCCAAAAACCACTCCACCAGACGGCCAAATTGAAACATAAAATCAATATATCATTTTAGAAGAGAAATCCAACGACAATGGATACACTATAATCACCGAGAAACCATAGTCAAATCTGCGTGTAGATCATCATGAACAGGAATAGTCTGAAACAGAAGAGATAGAAGTAGAATCAGAGGAGGGGGAAGTAAGAAAAGATGGTGATAGCCCATGGAGGCAACAACAAAATATAGAACAAATCATGACTAGAGGGAAATCAAAGCAAACACAAGAATAAGGGTACTTTGGTAAAAGTCACAAAAAGGTAGGGCACAAATCTAGTAAGGACTCCAGATAGGAAAATGCAAACAAAGAAAAAGCATGGGACGCCAGTATTCCATCGAGACATCAATAAGAAACATGAGCAAGAAGAATAATGAAAAATACTCAAAAGTCTAGCCAACTCCTTCTCAAGGAGGAAAACCCTCTCAACCCTCTAAATGATGATGAAGCTTCTTTCTTGGAACTACAAGGGGTTAGGTAGCAAGAAAAAAATAGAAGCACTAAGAGATCTAATCAAAAAATAAATGCCCTCAATAATTCTACTTGAAGAAACCAAATTGGAGCAATCAAATGCAATTCAAGCAGGAAAGAAATCTGTCACAAGAGGCGAAGGATCAACTAAAATCTCATCCAAATCCTCTAGAGGTATTTTGACATTGTGGGACACTGACAAAATTGAAGAAGAGGTAAGCTTTCAATCTCAACATTGACTTCTTTCAGTATTTAAATTTAAGAAGACATAAATGAGATTCATTGTGATAAATATCTATGTGTCTCTGGGGTATAAAGACAAATTGGAATGTTGGAAGTCTTTGACATCTTTCAAATCCACCGTAGATCTGCAATCTTGCATTTTCTCAGGCGATTTTAATACAGTTTTGAATAGAAATGAGAAAGGGGGAGGAGGGGGGATCCAATTCGTGATCCAATGATGAAGCACATGGACAATCTGATAGTCTATTGGGATCTCATGGATATTAAACCTGCAAAAGGAAAATATACTTGGAGCAACAAGAGAACTGGGAAACATCATATAGCTTCCCACCTGGATTGATTCCTCATCCACAACCATTTCTTCCTCCTTCCACTTTCTCTATCTTCCCATGTTCTTCCCTCCGTCGCCTCGGATCATAATCCTATCTCCCTTTCCTTGAACCCTCCCCAAAACTATGGTCCCATTCCCTTCCTTTTCAACCCTCTTTGGCTGCATCATAGTGAATCCATATCCATTATTAAAGAAGCCCGGAAAACCCCAATCTCAGGTTCCCCCAATTATATTTTGGAAAGAAAACTCAAGGATGTCAAGAAAGAAATAAAGTAGTGGTGAAGTCCTCCTTTATTCCCCCAACAAAGGAAAGGGAGTCTAAAGTGGCGACCTTGGTTTCTATCTAGCAAATGGAAAAAAGTGAGATTACATAGTAGCTCATCAATGCCGAAAGGAAATCCAGTCAAGAAGTCCATGAAACGTTTAGGAAAGAAGAGGAAGATTGGAGATTGAAATCTAGAAGCCTTTGGCTTCATTCCAGGAATCGGAATTCGGCCTTCTTTCATAAGCAAACACAAGCTAGAAAGCAACGAAACTTAGTCAGGAAAATATTCTCTGACTCTGGACAACCCATAGAGGACTTTGAATAGATCAAGGAGGAGGCATCAAATAATTTTCGCCAACTATACTCAGAAACAAGCAGGGAGGGATTAACTAGTGATGCCAAAGAGATGTTATCTCGTCTTCATCAGAGGATTACACCCAATGACAACATGGAGTTGTTAAAGGAAGTCACAGATGAGGAAATAGCCAAGGACATATGGAGTATTGAACAAGATAAATCCCTTGGGACATACATATTCTCTATTCATTTCTACAAAATTTTCTGGGAAACAATCAAGTATGACTTAAAGAAAATGGTCAATTACATCCTAATGAAGAAAAAATTAGGAGGAGCTACGAACTCCTCATTTATGGATTTCATCCCCAAAGAAAACAATCCATACTCATTCACATGTTTTCATCCAATATCTCTCTACAACTCTGCATATAAGATAATAAAAAAAGTCATTTCCAACATGGTTAAGCCTTTTCAATCCTCCATCATCTTTGATAATCAAGGAGGATTTATAGCTAATAGGAAAATTGTTGACAATATTATTTTGTTCAGAGCATGTCGGAAGAACCACAGTGATGCTTTTGAGAGCTTGTCTACATTTCGGATCCACAACAGGATCCATCTTCAGGACAAAAAATCCTGAAGATGGATCCTGTTGTGGATCTGAAATGTCGACAAGCTCTCAAAAGCATCACTGTGGTTCTTCCGACATGCTCTGAACAAATCCCTCACCACAGAAACCTAATTGATCACAATATTATTTTGGTCCAAAAAGCCATTCATAATAGTAAAATGAGAAAAGGAGGAGGTATGGCCATAAAGCTTGATATGGCTAATGCCTTTGATAGAGTGAAACACTCTTTTCTTTTTTCCACTCTCAAGAACTATGGGTTTGCAGAGGACTTCATAGCATGTATTTACACCTGCATCAGTTTGCCCTGGATAGCGCCCTTAGTGAATGGTCATCCAGATTTTTTCTTCCAACCAAGAAGAGACTTGAGACAGGGTTTCCTGTTGTCTCCCATTCTATACATCTCGATGGCAGAAAAATGGATTATGAAAGGCATATGGGACGATTAACATGCATCATCTTTGATCATGGGATCAAAGAAATCAATCATTACCAATTTGCAGATGATACAATTCTTCTGGGAGCAGCCTAAAAAATCATAACTAAGCAATTTTATTTTTTAAATAGACATTTTTTTAACATCCTCAAGGGGAAAGATCAATAATCTCAAAAGAAAAATATATGGTTGGAACACTCCAAAAGAGACTCTCTAGGATATTGCAAGAATTTTCGGATTTTCCCTCTCATATCACTGGTATTTCTTTATATATCTGGGCATCCCTATATCCTCACGCTCCTTATCTTCGCAAGACTAGACTCCAGTTTTAAATAAGATGACCTCCATAATACAACAGAGGGAGCTCGATGGCTCAATTTGGAAGGTAACACAGTTCTTGTAAAATCAATTATGTCTTGTTTACCCATTTATCAATGTGTTTCTCTTTCAGCTCCAAAAGGAATATCATCCAATCTCACTTGATTAATTCAAAAAATTCTCTAGGAGGGTGGGTAGACAAACAACAAAAAATATCATTTGGTGAAATTGGCCACTGTCATATTAGGTAGGGACCGAGGGGGAATATAAATTCGGGATCCAACTCTACTAAATCTTTCCCTTGGTGCTAAGATTACGTGGAGGCTACTCTCCGGGAAGGTCGAGTGGTGGAAGGAAGTTATGATAGCTAAATATCTTCAAGGCTCATAGAAGAGAGGTATGTATAATCCCCTTCAGGATTCTAAAGGATATATGATCTCGAAGTTACTCAAAGCCTCTTCTCCCATCATTCAATCCAAACTATCATGGATGCCTGGCAATGGGCAAACAATCCGCTTATGGGAAGATAGCATCATGGAAAATCCTCCTCTGGAAAGCCTTCTAGAATTGCAAGACCTAAAGAGATGGAGCCTCCAACAAGGTATCAAAACCCTTGTTGACATCTCATTCTAAACATCAGATGGAAAATAGGAAATATGGAAGCAATTACAAACTCCTAATCATCTCCAATCTCAGGTTGAAAAGATTTTTGACAAATTAGTTGGGTGTGCTCCAATAGAGAAAGCTACAACATACGACCATCTATGGGGAAGCATTCCCTATTCTGTCAAAGATAGATACAATTACTTTCTTAGTGAGCTATAAGGAGTCCCAAAGTCAATAATATGGAAAAACATATGGACTGGATATTCTCTTCCAAAAATCAATTCTTCTTCATGGGTAATGGCCCATGGAAAACTCTTAACAACAAAAAATTTACANGGATCATGGGACCATCACAATGTGTGCTCTGTAAAGAGGCAGACGAGTCCTCAACTCACATGTTCTTTGGTTGGTCCTTCACCTCACAAATATGGGACCATATTTTCCCTTCTCTCCTCCCCAGGCTCCACAAACCTTCCAATTGGAGTGACATGTTTTTTCACTGGAAGAATCAATACACAGGGAGCTTTTCTAAAAATTTGAATTTGAAACGAATTTGGAAGGCAATCCCCAAATTGATTTGCTACGGTGTATGGCTGGCCCGCAATAAGGAAATCTTTCAAAATGTTAAGAGCTCAGTCGCCCAAGTATCTGTGGTTGTCTGCAATCTCATGGTTGAAGTTATTTTTTCCAAATCTCCAGACACTGAAAATATAAAGAGGTTGGATGATGATGAGAAAACCTAGGTTGAAAATATTCTAGCTAAAAAGCTTGATTCCACTATCAAACAGCAATTTATCCACTCCTGGAAATTACGCATGGCACTTATTGAATTCAAGCATTGGCTTCAAAATCAGAAGAAAAAAAAAGTAATGTTTTTTTATGGAGCCTCTAAAGGAAACCCCGGAGCAGTAGGTGAGGGAGGGATATCCTTTGATCTCGAGGGACATGAGATTTTATCTTCTTCTTGGGGTCTAGGATTTAAAACAAACAACCAAGCGGAAACGTATGCAGTTTACATGGGCCTAAAGCTCCTGGATGCTAATCATGGATAAGAGATTATAGTAATCGGGGACTCAAAGCTAATAATTAAAGGTCTCATGAATCCTAGTTCTTGTAAGAACCCTTCACAATATTGAATGTACAACAGGATCAGAGAAGAAGGAAAAAAAATCAAATCAATCTTCTTTTTCCATGTTCTCCGGCATCACAATGACAAAGCGGATCAACAAGGAAAAAGTGCAACGCAGCTAGCACAAGGTTCTCTTTGGTGGAAATTTCATCATCAATACTATCCCCTCCTAGATCAAAGAAAACAAGTGCACTCTAGCTCCTAAGTCCATGAATTAAAACAAGCCTCTCGAAAATTTGGTTGGGGCATGCACCCATGAAATCATCCGGGTTTTTTCTTGCAAGTTTTCAATTTTAATGCAAGATTATGGGATCCTTCCCATCCCTTTACCAAACATAATGGCTCCTCGTGTGATCCAGACTCAGAAAGGAAGGCACAAATCGATGAAGATGATGGTGGGAGATTGTTATCTTTGGAATTTGGTTGTCTAGCATATTAGGCAAGCTTGCACTTGTGTGCAGATAAAATCACACGGTGAATTAAACTTC
The DNA here is from genome assembly GCA_009831015.1 of Picea engelmannii. Classification (NCBI taxonomy): domain Eukaryota; kingdom Viridiplantae; phylum Streptophyta; class Pinopsida; order Pinales; family Pinaceae; genus Picea; species Picea engelmannii. Next base: position 6,740 of record ML857540.1, read on the forward strand.
CCTGTTTTGCAAGAACTCCAGACAATTGCATTCCAGGATACCGACCAGTGGGACCAACCTTCCCAGGTGTTTGTGGTTGTGTCATAACCACTCGAGCACAAATCCAGTCTCAAAATGATGAATTCTTCTCCATGCCTTCATTAAATTGTTGTTTATCGAGGTCGTGTTGCTTCCAAATGCCAATGTATCACCTGTGAAATTAGTTCAGTCAAAGGGAAGCTCAGATAGAAACAAGCCTTAATTGTTGCTCAGGAGCAGAGGATACATCAACCTGAGGCTTAGATAGTTGCAAACGCGGAACGCAGATACCAAGAAATTACTCTTATTTTTCAGACAATTCAAAAGCAGGGTCGTCTCATCCGTTGGTTAAAATATGTTGTAAGAGAAAGACAGTTGAAGGTGTTAGCATCAGAAGTCACTCCTGGATTGCAGCAGGAGTAGAGCCCGACGCCCATCAGTTTATGTCACCATTTGTTTATAAAAAGGGGTGATCGAATGGAAGTTAACTCAAAAGAATATTGTTCTAACTCCGAAACTAGGCCAGGCATGCATGGGCGAGTGAGGTCTTAGATAAACTTCAGACAATGAGTATTAGTAAGGGTGAATAGGGGGAAGACTTGTATAAGATAAATGCAATGGTCTATCGTAAACATCAGGTTTCTAACAGACTGTAGGAGAAAACATCTAAACGCAAGATCTTCTTACATTCAAATGCAAAAAACCGGAGAATACAACAATGCAACAATAAATCCTTTATCGTAACATAATTGCAATAATTCATGTGAATCAGTCAATCATGAATTCCCTCAGTATGAGATGGAAATTAGATGGGGTAAGAAAATTGTCTGTCATTAAACAAGAAATCTTACATACAGATGCATAACCAGAGAACTAGAGTGTCTGTTAAAAATTTACAATCGGGAGCTTCGCTCTACCATCGATCCTTCGAAAAATATCAAAACTAAGTATAAATAGTCCTAAACATTTGCCCAACAGAGGCCTCCTAGACTTTTGGGATGAGGTGTCTCTTCAATCAAATCTGGCCTGCACTCCTCTGTCATACACCACCTTAATTATGCATGGATCACGCCAGAGGGTAGCTGAGCCCTTAAATGTTGAATTAGTGTGCGCAGGCTTCCCTGGTGAGTCGAGGACTCGGCATGGATTATGTGGAAAGAACCAATACAGAGGACCATCTCGGGAAGACTTCCCGCCGGGACATCCATACCTTGCAATTAACAAGTGAGGTGAGGTTTCAACCACCCTGTCTCTTCTTCAATTACTCCGAGCAGGTATCAGGGTTGAGATCAAGTTGAACTGGCACCTAGAGAACACGGTGATCCCTTCTGTAGCTCTACCCAGTGCTTCGTCCCTTTGCGCAGCTCTTTCTATCGCCTCCAAGCGACTACGAGTTGTGACCTTGTGCCTATCTTCAAAGGTGCTTTTGGCATTTCGAGGTTCGTGGATAGGAAGGAGCAGATCCTTTCTCTTCAAAGTTGCGATGGGCGAAATGCTGAGAGGGCCTAATGGGTGCCACGCATCCCTCTTTGATCTGATGGTCCTGAACTAATTCAGTAATACTGTTGGCCCGGGTTCGGGACGTCTTCGATGCTTCGCATCTCGAGGATATGAAAGAGTTTCTCCTTGCGCTTCGAAGTCACGACGGGCGAAAATTCAAAGAGCCTAGTCGTGCACCACGTATCCCTCCGGGATGAACGGATAAGATTCTCTCTCGGCTCTTCGGGACCTGTCTTGCCAAATGATAAAGCTCAATGCCCCTCCTCTAGGCTTGCTCCTTTGTTACCAAGCGCCAAAACCATGGGCCCGACTCTGGGTGCTTTCGGCGCTTCGGGGTTTGGGGTTTCGAGATGTGAGATGACGAGGAACCTTTACCCTTCAAACTCCCGAATGTCGATATGCCGACGTGACTAGATCTTGCGCCATGCGTCACTGGATCGGACGACCCAGATTTTGTCTTGAAATATAGGTGCTTTCTCTGACGCTATATCTTGGGTAACTTGGTAGCCCCGAGATCCCGGTGACCATCGATCAACTTTATAGATGGGTCTCAACTGCTTGACAACAAAACTTCGCCCGCTTGCTTGACTTGTAACTTGAAAAGAGATTCTTTCGTGCTACGCTTGGGCGCTTCTCATGCAACCTATAGACCTGGGTACTTTTGTGCCCAATACAAAAATTGTTGCTAACATTAGGCTCCATGGGGGATAGAGTCGTCCCTGTGATGTTCTAAGAACTCATTTGCAACTTTAGTGCCTTGCTATTGGGCTATGGAGTCATTTACTAAGCTGAAAATAATAAAAAAGAAAATGAACAAAGAACCAAAAGGACAATATTTACAAACAAAGGAGCCGTCTAAGGCTCAAACAAAACATTTCTTCAGAAAATGCCCATTTACTGGGCTATTGAAAACCTCTTCACCCTCCAAATCCTGCAACCTGTACGTGTTGTTTGAGAAAGCCTCAGAGATTTTGAAAGGCTCGATCCATAGGGCGTCAAACTTGTCGTGTTTTCCCTTATCTTGCATGGGTGCATCCCACTTAAGAACCAAATCCTCGATCTCAAACTCTTTCTTCTTGAATTTCCTGTCAAAAGCTAGTTTGACCTTCTGCTGATGGTCCTGAATTCTGTCCATTACCTTCTCTCTGGCCTGCTGGACTTCCACCAGTTGATGAACTCTTATGATCATGTCATCAGGCTCTTCTTGATGATCCTGGAATAACTTTGCTACAGGAATGGCTAGCTGAGAAGGGAAAACAACTTCTGCTCCATAAACTAATTGGAAAGGGGAGATGCCTATAGATCTCTTTGTGGTCACTCGATCGGCCCATAGAGCGAATTTCAACTTTGAATCATAGGCCCTTTTGTTGTCCTCCAATAGTATTTTGATGATCCTTATCAGGATTTTGTTGGAGGACTCTACTAAACCATTGCCCTCGGGATAGTATGGGGTGGAGTGAATCAGTTTGATCCCAAATTGCTCACAGAACTTGGCTAATGGCTCAGCCTTGAATGAGGCTGCGTTATCAGTAACAATCTTTCTTGGGCAACCGAATCTTGTGATGAGGTCTTCCAGGAATCCAATAATTACCTTGTGGGAAGCACTCCTGGTGGGGATAGCTTCGATCCACTTAGTAAATAAATATGTAGCATTCAGGATCCATTTGTGTTGCCCACTGGAAGCAGGGTGGATTTCTCCAATAAAATCTAGGCCCCATTGTTGGAAAGGTCCCGAAACAACTACAGGATTTAAAGGCAGAGATTTGAGTTGTTGCTTTCCTGAAAAAATTTGGCATGGGATGCAGGCTCTAACTTCTCTACAGACATCAGTGAACAAGGTGGGCCAGTAGTACCCCGCTCTAAGAATTTTGTGAGTTTTGGTCTTCCAGAAATGGTGCCCTCCGCATAGGCCGTTGTGAAATTCAACCATGATCTTGTCGGCCTCTTGTGGATTCATGCATTTTAAAAGAACCCCCAGGGGGTCTTTCCAATATAAAATTTGATCGACAAGGTAGTATCTGACTGCTTTGAGCTTCAGAGCTCTTGCCTTGTTTCTTTGCAGGCCGTCTGGAGGCCGCAACTCCTGCAGAAAATATATGACATCCTTATACCAAGGACATCGAGCCAACAGGGGTTCTGTTTGAGGGTCTACATCAGATAGTTGATTATGCTGATTTTCTGAACATGCATTGATGAAATCTACCCCCAAGGCTTTGCAATTTTCTTCAGCCAACAGCTTGGCTAAGCCTTGACCTTTGATCAATTTGGTAGGCCTTATTTCCAATTCAAAATCTAGGATCTTGGCTATCCACTTACTCCTCCTTCCATCTATGTCGGGTTGTACAAGGATGTCCTTCACAGAGGCCGAAGGAACGTATGCGGTTACCTTTGAGTGCAGTGCATAGACTCTGAAAGCTTTGAGAGATTTCACTAAGGCATAGGCTTGTTTCTCCATGATTTCATACCTGATCTCTGCATCTCTTATTGCCTTGCTGAAGAAGGCAATGGGTTTCTCTCGCCCTTCCTCATTTTCCTATAACAAGACCGATGCTACTATATCAAAAGAAGCAAAAGAGAAAATTAGGAAATCTTTGGAATAGTCAGGACTGATCAGCATCAGTCAATGCCCTTTTTATTTGGACAAAAGATTCCTTGGGTTGAGCGGTCCATTTCACTTCATTTCCCTTCCTGAGCATGTTTGTGATGTGTTTCACCAGCTCAGCAAAATTTGAGACGAATCTCCTCAGAAAATTAATCTTCCCCAAAAAGGCTTGAACTTCCTTCCTAGATCTGGGAAGTGACAGGATCTGAATTGCCTCTACCCTGCTGGGATCAATTCTCACTCCCTCTGCTGATACTATATGGCCTAATAGCTTCCCTTCCTTCATAGCAAACAAATATTTCTTGGGGTTTAAGGATAGGCCAAACCTCCGACACTTCAAAAAAAATTTCCTCAGGTGACAGCAGTGCTCTTTATCTAACCTCAAGAAGACTGTGATGTCATCCAAATAGATTACCACAAACTGATCTTTCTCCCCAATGAAGGCTATGTCCATGGCTCGCTGAAAAGTTGCTCCTGCATTCATCAATCTAAAAGGCATTTTGGCATACATGAATGTGCCCCAAGGAGTGGTGAAGGTCGTTTTTTCTCTGTCCTCAGGCATGACTGATATCTGATTATAGCCAGAAAAACCATCAATCATGGATATCCTAGATGCACCAATTACCCTCTGCAATATTTGCTCCATGTTGGGAAAGGGGTAGTTGTCTTTCTTTGAGCTCCTGTTCAGGTTCCTGAAATCAACACAGAGCCTAATTTCTCCACTTTTTTTTCTCTTCGGGACCAAATTGGCCACCTATTCAGAATATCTCAAAGGGACAATGATTTTGGCATCTAACAATTTCTTCACTTCTCTTTCCATGACAGGCAACAACATGGGATTTATCTGTCTCAGCTTCTGCCTGAATGGATTAGCCTCTTCTTTCAATGGGATCTTGTGCTCAATGAAAGATGTGTCATAAGTCTTGAGGTCTTCATAGGCCCATGCAAACACATCAGCAGATTCCTTTAATAACTCAGTATATTCCTCCCTCTGTTCATTGGTCAGGTTGTTTGATAATTTGACAAAATTAGGCTCCTCCTGTGTGCCAATGTTGCATTCGGTTGTATCAGCATCTTCATTTGAAACACTACCCTTTACTGCCACATCATGCATGTCGAACAGTCTTTCTAAAGGGACTAGTCCCCTCGGGATGTGATTGCTAGGCAGTTGAATAATCTGGTGATTAGCAATTTCATTTAAAAACACGTCAGGGTGAGGGTCACCTTCCGGGTCAGGATCCTGATCAATGTGTAATGCAGAAAATTCATCAACAGATTGGAGAAATTTTTCGATTTCTAGATCATCTTCGAATACCTTCCAATGCTTGACATTGTCCAGTACAGAGGGCCTATATTTTATTTCAACATCATACTTGACAATAGGCGGCAGAGGAACTTTGAGCAAACTAGCTGAGACAACTAAAGAATCAGCTGAAGTATTTTCCCTCCTCGGAATGAAAGAAATGTTAAAAGCCAAGAAGAAATTATCAATCAGGTCCCATACCTCATTTCTGTAATTTCTGAGCTGGGGATTATTAGCACGATAAGCATCTTTGACTTGCTGGATAATCAACTCAGCATCTCCAAATATTTCTATCTCTTTAATTCCCATTTCTTTTGCAGCCCTCATACCCAGAACAAGAGCTTCATATCCCGCCACATTGTTGGTAGTTTCAAATTCCATCTTGTACGCCAGGGATATGGTATGTTGAGAAGGTGACATGAAAACTACTCCGGCGCCAGCGCCTTCGCTAGAAGAAGCTCCGTCGAAAAACATATTCCAAACAGAGATGGTTGGAGGGGGAATCTGATAATTAAAATTGGGTTGTTTTTTGACTCGGACAGGGTCTTCCATAGCATCAGTGAGTTGCAATAAACTAGACCCCAAATCAGTGTCAAGTGCAAAGATGGG
>ML857541.1:39379-52663 GCA_009831015.1 Picea engelmannii
GAATCTTGAATGATCACAATAGTCTTTGAAAAATACGGCAAGAAGAATAACCAAGAAAGATAGAGTTCCCAAAATTGACACCAAGAATGCACCAAGTAAAGATCTTCTATTAAATGGTTCCAAGAGTAACCTCCAACAATTGAAAACAAAATGAGTGAGAGGAGTGCCTATATTTATAGATGAGGCTCTCAACTCCTCTCCACTCTTTATTCCCAAAAAATAGACTAAGAAATAAAATGAAATAATTTTTCATACACACAAATCAAAGACTAAGTCAAAAAGTACAATTAAATGATGTTTTACATTGTGAAAACCCCCATAGAAGGGGACGAATTCAATAAAATGTGTTCAAGAAATGCTCAAATAATATCCATAAATCATTGAAATATGTCTCCAATGCTTGACCATGTTCATACCTAAGGTCAAGGCACCTCCATGAAGCATGGGAGTGACCCTCCAAGTCAAAAAATGGGCCATAAAACCCTCACACAATAGACATTCACTAAGTTTATGTAATATCCCAAATTCGGCTAGTCTAGGAAACTATGTTGATGTGTGTGTATGATTAATTGTTTACAACATATAAATGAGCATACAGATAATAATGGTGACAAAAGACCGCAAAGATTATATTATGATAACTATGTGGAGTACAAATGTTGAATGGGGTTGAATAAAATAAATCACTCAGCTAGATTAGTGACAAAAGGATCATAGTCGGAATACAATAAGCAAACTAAAAAAATAGTACCCGATACTGGAATAATGTTGCGAGATCAATGGATGTGATGTAGAATCTACTACAATCTACGACAGCTCATTCAGCAACTGTTGCAAGTCTGGAAAGTTCACCCTGGTGGCTAGACCTCTCGGATCAGCCTGGAAACTGTCCCAAACAGTGTGCCATGTTGTCTCTCTCAGTTCCGGTGAATGACCGGACCTTTGTTGGTAAGCCTAGACCTCGGATGGATCCGCCTAAGGAAATGTGCCCCCTCTACTACTAGAAAATTGTGCCCTAGTGATTCCATTGTCACCATCAACTGATGTGTCTCAAACTGATTGCCCTAAGCCACTGTGAAATGGGTCAGAAGAATTTCCCTGGATTTGATCTGATGAACGCTGAGGAAACCCAAATGTGTCCTCCCCAAGTATCGCAACCTCAACGTCTATAAAATGCGCCCTGGATGATTTCTCCATCGGAATATGACGAGAAACTAGGCAAAATATGTACATTGCTTTCCTCTCAACTGGGTCGGAAGGGAATCTTTGGATTCTCTTTGGAACACAAGAAGCGAGTGGCACGTCACACAAAAGAAACACAAGAAGCGAGTGGCACCCTTGGAGCACGTGGTGCATCCTGAAGGGCACGTCGCGCAAAGGAAATGAACAAGGCGAGTGGCACCCTTGGAGCACGTGGTGCATCCTGAAGGGCACGTCGCGCAAAGGAAACGAATGAGGCGAGTGGCACCCTTGGAGCATGTGGTGTGTCCTGAAGGGCACTTCACATTGATGTGGATGAAGGAAACAAACCTAAATAGCCCTAATACAATAACGCCTTAAGAAATCCTTAAACAACTCCCCTAACCCAGTGTCGCCCAGTTCAGAATCTAAGTACTGAATCTAAAACTTTTAGGGTAAAATTTTAGTCTAACCTTAAGAACAAACCCTGGAATAAAGATAACAATTTAAACAAGAACCCACCTAAGAAATAGTTAGGTCTTCATAAAATTCTTGGGGTAAATAAAGAGAGTAAGGATTTAATTAAACTAAGGGATTTGAAAAATTTGCAAAGAGGAAATTAATTCCTAACTTGTGAAAGAACAAAAGATATTAAATAAATAATAATTGAAAAGATTAATTGCACATTTACCTTTTTGGTTTTTAAAAAAAGGTTAATAAAACAGGGAAACTAAGTAATAAAGAAACATAGACAATTCATAAGTAATAAAACTATTTAACATGCGAGAGTTTAAAAAGTTTTGAATTTAAAAAGATAAAATGAAAGGATTAATTAGCACATTCACCTTTTTGGTTTAAAAAAAAAAAAAAGGGAAAGGGAATAATAAAAATAGGGAAATTAGCCTTTTAATAAATTTAAAGAAAATGATTTTGGGAGAAACGTGGGGGATGAGTGACACTTGTAAGACAACGAATTTTTAGAGGGTTTTCAAAAAAAAAAAACTTAATTTAAATGTGATTAGGGCAAGGGAGGGGCTCAAAACTCTATAAAAGAAAGGGGGATGAGGTAAAAAGGGATGGGCTGTTAGGTATCGTTATGCTGTCGAATTTGGACTGCACTGATTGCTTGTGAGGAGTTGGGATTTTCTCAGCTGGGATTAGAGTGGTAGCTCAGCCTTGGAGGTGAGCTGGGAAGCTAGGTATATCCTCTGGATTGTGTGTGTCCCCTTTGCGGCTCGGGGGGCTAAGGGGGAAGCAGAGTACCCCTAGCGTTGGCTAGGAGGTACCGGTGTAGTCTCTACGGTCGGTGAGCGGAAGCGGCTCGGAGCGCGGACGACACACGAGGACAGGGTTGAGGCAACGATATGATTTTTATTTGGTAGAGTAGAATGCATATTTAGATACTTTGGTGTTTATGATTGTACTGTTGTAAAAAAAATAAAAAAAAAATAAGGGGGGGGGAAGGAAATCTCGCTACTAATCTATTGCATCTTTGCCATTAAAATGGCTTCCTCTATAGCTTCCCTTGAATGAAAGTTGCTTTGCGTCCTAAGCGATTCTTTTTCTACATAAATTTTGGTGGCATGTTTTTATTTATTTTTACCTGGCATGCTACTATATCTGTTGCCATCTCATTTTACTTCACCTCCTCTTCTCGCTGGACGTTCTTATGGTTTTACTTATTGACTGCGTTGAGCATGCCTGGGGAAACCTACTCTGCATCTAAGCTCAGATGAGTGACTGACTTCCGTGATTGTTCTTTGATGGCCATCCTCTGAAATTTCTATCTCTGCACAATAATAATGGACAAATCCTGTCCTGATTTAATGCCCATTGATCGATTGCCTACAATTGTTGTGATCTGTGTCCGAATGATTTTTGTTGTTCCTTGGTTGAATCTCTTTTTGCCTCTGTGTCACTCTTGTTGGCTGTATTCCCTGGTGATGGTATAATCACCTTTAATTTATTGAGGTGTTGTATTGCGACCTGTGGGCGATCACGGTTATAGCCATATTTTATCATGGTAAATAATTGGGTGGCGGTGAAATTCTTAGTTAATTGTCACGGTGTAATTTTATCATGAGGTGAGCGCCCACTCTGTTTACCCTTACAAAAACCTGTTAAGTTTTATATGACCTCTTACATTGTTTAATGCAAGGGCGAAATTTACTTTTTATTTCAAAAACGAATCCCGTCTCTGGTACATCGGCAAGAAACTATTTTCCGTCTTCCCGCAACGAACTCATTTAACCCTGCGATCAAATCGACCAAGCCTCGGCGCTGCTCGACGGTGGTCAATGTGGTATCGTGGGTTTCTCCCCCTCAGATCCCAACATCCTTCCAGTGATTCATTACTGAACCTTCAATTTGTCCCTTCCGCTGGCAGCTACTGCGTGATACCCTCTGCGAATGGCATTACCATTTCCTTCTGGGGCTGATGCGAAGCGTTTCTTTCCTCCACCTATGACCGCCTTACACTTAGGCATGAGCCCTTATACTCATTCTGCAACCCTTTATCACAGCTTTTGCGAAATTAAAACCTTGTCCAGAGAGTGCGGTCGTGGGTTTGCATAGGGGGAAGCACGTCTGCGTTTTACAGTTTTTAATTGTTGGTTGGCAGTAATACCCTTACCCTGTCAGACTGTAGATGCCACGGATTAATGAATTACTGACCAACAGGTTTATTTTGCATTTAAGTTGTTCGATATGTATCGAAATTGTCAGCGCTGGATTGAATGATAATTAATTGCATTATGATTTAACCTAGATTGCAGAAACATCGTGATTCTATTGATACCCTTACCCTGTCAGACTGTAGATGCCACGGATTAATGAATTACTGACTAGCAGGTTTATTTTGCAGTTAAGTTGTTCGATATGTATCGAAATTGCCAGTGCTGGATTGAATGATAATTAATTGCATTAGGATTTAACCTAGAATGCAGAAACATCGTGATTCTATTGATAAGCTACCAGAAATTACAGTTAATGATGATATATTTGGTAGATTTTGGGCAGAAGCATGGATTCTATAAATTATGTTGTTGTAATGCCACCTTCTGTTATTTAAATGCCCAAGGTAAAACGCAATTATGAAATGCAATTATAAAGCGTATATTAAATACATTAGTAGTAAAGTTTTATGGAAAAATCGTTGTAATAGGACTGGGGTTATCGTAAATGGCAACGTAAACTGTAATTATAAAATGCATTGTTGAAATAGTTTATGGAAGGTTGTGGTAATGTGACCTTGTAGTATCAATGTGTGTTTTTTTGGGTGGTCAAAATAGAGACTATTTATAGTTAAGGTAACCGGAAGTGTAGGATAGCTCATAGAAGTATGTCATTTCCCTTTTCTATTGCAATTAGTATTGTAAAGTTTATGGTCATTAGTGATATTATGGTGGACTTGAACAACAACGGAATGATGTGGTATTGATACCAACATTTAGGATAAGGCTCGTTTCAATTACCTTTGTCGTTCATGGTAGAGTTCAAAATAATGTATTAATTAAATTTAATGCTAATGTTATGAGAAGGTTAATATCTACGTTACTTGTTTAATGGAAATGTTAAGTAATGGATTAGATAATTTGTAAGTTGCTAGATGATACCATTGTAGTTTTATTATGATAATAGTCAGCTTAATTGCATAGATCTTATATTATAATTATAATGATGCTAGCCTGTATGGCAATGTAGAATGGTAGTATGGTAGATTATTCCATGACATCTCAATGTTGGGACCTTTCCTATTTATCTTCTAATACGTTTTTATCTATCATATATTATGTTTATTGGAGTTCAGGTCAATTTTGACCATTATGATACTTACCCACTCGATGAGATTTGAAGGTAAATTTTGACCTGACTTATTGATGGCTAAATATGTTAGAATGTATTGTAGGTAAATCAGTAGTATGGTATGTGAATTATTAATGCTATACAATCAGTTATTCTGCATTAGTAATGGGAACTTGCAATTAAATTGATTTTTCATTATTTAAGAGTAGAATTGGCCACTCTTCGACTAGTGGAAATTTAAGGGAATAACGGGTTGGCACTTAATGCTAATAAAGGCAGAGATAAGGCCTTGGCGTAATAATGGTTGGGCGTTGTTGAGTCCTTTTGTTATGCACCTTCCATAGAGGTTGCAGTTGTGTGTTTATTTATTGTTGTACTTGGCTGAGTCATTTGAGTATGGGGTCAGTCGTGTCGGGCGGGATGTAGACACCTCCTTGTAGCCGAGTATATAAGTCTGTGTGTGTGATTTTCTTTGTGTGAATAATCCTGTTCCGTATCAAGAGTCTCGGGCCCTTTAAAGGCAAGGTTTCCACTTTTGCGACACACCTGACAGAGATTACTAGTTTCTGCCTGAGCAGTCGGCCAGGAGCCTATCTGACCTTCTCTCTCTCCGGAGAAGCGAACTAAGATTAAACGCCCTGCTTTCCTGTGCAGAAATAGTAAGATCTACTACTATGGATCCTTCCCTTTGTGTTTGTACTGCGCAAAACCCAGTATGTCGTTAAATGTTTGCGTTGTGCGCCTTGTGTCTATGGTCGTTTACTGCATGCAGTTACTTGTCGTGCGCCTTATGTCTTCTTGTTGTGTCCATCGTGGTTGCGTCTTGTTAGTCGTCGGGTGGCGATGTGGAGTCAAGTGTGTATGTTTCCTCTTTACACGCACGCACACACCTTAAACAAAAAAAAATAAAAATTTGCACCTGTTATCAGAGTTGTTGTCGTAACGAGGAGGGTCGTTACATCAATGGAGTCGCCAGATAAGCGATTGGAGAAAGACTTTGAGGTAAGCATACAAAGAATGTGTTGTAGGAAGAATGACTTAAATATCCCTGCCAATGATACCAAAATGTTATCACATAATCTAACACTGTGCAAAGCCTTCACAAGATGCTAAACTTGTGTGACAACTGGAAGTAATTGTCACTGCCACCTAGGAAAGTACTTCCCTTTTTTTAGTGATGGATGAGGATCCACCACAAGGAAGGTTTCCCTTGTGACCTCAAGGGATCCTATATCTAGCTAGAAGCAAGTCTACGACCCCCTATCTTGGTCACTTGGTAAGATAGGTTACCTCTAGGGAAATGGGTGTTAGTAAAGTGGGTGTGCTCGTTTAACCATAGACAATATAGCAATATTGTCACCCAACTAGGCACTAATGTCACCCTCGAGCACCTTGACCTTGACAAAGAGAATAATTTCGCTAGAAAATCAATATCCAACCAAGGCTAATGCATCGGATGATCAAGCTGTTTTGTTTCTTCATTCTGAATTTCTAGAAGACATGTGATTTCTTCATTAGGTTCTTCATACTCTTCTTCTTATATAGTTTCTTCTATAGATTTCTTGAAAGACATCTTTTCATTGAAGGTTATGTCACTGTTGACTTCAACTTTATGTTTTTTTGGGATATAGATTCTATAGGCCTTGGATGATTCATTGTATCCCACGAATATGCCCTTCTTTCCTGAGGGTTCTAATTTCTTCCTTTTATCCTTGGGGATGTGAAAGTAAACAGGGCATCCAAAGATTCTTAAGTGTTCCACATTAAGTTTCTTTTCTGAGAAGGATTCTTCTGGAGTCATATCCTTCAATATGCGGTGAGGAATTCTATTCTGAACATATATTGTTTTCATGCTTGCTTCTCCCCAGAGATACATAGATAAACCTTGATCGTTCAATAGTGCCTCCACAGTTTCTTCAATAGATTTGTTCTTCCTTTCTGCTACACCATTTTGTTGAGGATTATGAGGAACAATTAGCTCCCTCCTAACCCCTGTCAATTTGCAAAAGGCAACAAATTCCTTGGATATATATTCTCCTCTATTATATGTTCTCAAGGTCTTGATTTTCTTGTTTGTGAGTTTCTCTATCTCTGCTTTGAATTCTTGAAACTTGTTGAAAACTTCGTCTTTTTTGTGAGTAATCATCTATGAAGATTACATAGTATAAAGAACCTCCTAGATATTTGACTCGCATGGTACCACAAACATCTAAATGTATTAGATCTAGGATTTCCTTAGATCTATTATTGTTGCTTAAGAACGGTTTCTTAACATTCTTACCAAGTGCACATCCTTTGCAAACTCCATGTGTATACTGTAGTTTTGGTATTCTGTCAACCATTTTTTGAGCAAGGGTAATACTTGATAGTTTATATAAGCATACCTTATGTGCCGAAGTTCATTGGGATTGACTTCATCATGTGCAAGGGCTTCATCATTTCGTTCTAATAGTCTGTATAGTCTTCCTTCATGGGTTCCAATAACTCTAGCATTCTCTATGTTGGAGTCTCTAGGCCAAGATAATAATTTTCCATCTACAAAGGATATTATGTTTCCTTTGTCTTCTAGGCAATATATGGATAATGAGATTCTTTTCTAAACCAAGTACATATAAGACATTGCTCAAATGAACATTTTTACCTATTTTCAATTTGACAGAGGCTTGACCAATTCCTTTAACTGGGTAAGTGTTTTTGTCTCTACCTTGTACGATGTCTTCTTTTCATTTAGATTGGAGAGTTTGGCTTGATCTTCTTTCATATGCCTTGAAGCTCCACTATCAATTATCCACATGTCATCTTCAAGAGTTCCTTTGAGCGTTGAGTAGTGTAGATGATTCATCTTTTCATTCATGATTTTTGTTGACTAATAATTGGTCAAGATTTGACCCAAAATCTCAATCTTGACGTTTTTTCCTTCTGAGAATGTCAAGAGGTGCGTTGGACTAAGGCGCACTAGAAAATCTTCTCCTTGAGTAAGGTATTCCATCATAAGGTGTTAGACAAGGGTCTTGGGGTTTCTACAACTGCACCTCCTAGTAACCCTAGCGGTAGTGCTTTAGTAAATGCACCTGCTAGAAACCCCAGTGGTAGTTCTTCAATGAGCTTGATAACTTTATGGCTTAGCTTCCTTCCAGTAGTTATATTGAATGAAGGAGTTTAGGGGGCATAACATGTTAGTAAAGTGGGTGTGCTCATTTAACCATAGACAATATAGCAATATTGTCACCCAACCATAGGCACTAATGCCACCCCTGAGCACCTTGACCTTGACAGAGAGAAGAATTCCAGTAGCAAACCAATAGTCAACCAAGGCTAATGCACCAAGCAAAGATAACCAAAAATCATCAAAGAGTCCAACCCAAAAAAACGGAAAATGAAGATTCCAGAACTGCGACATAAACTACTCCCCAGACTTGCGCACTACTAGACTTCTGCAATGCGCACAAGTGTATTTCTGCAATTCTGAGAAATCTGGCTAAAATGAAGATTGTCGTCCTATATTTATACTTCTCTTTCTGGGTGCCAAACACTTAGTATATAATATTTTCTTTAGCCGACTTCTCTTCTAGGGTTATATCCAAATCTTTTCTTGCTTCCGGAATATTCTAATCTCATCAAAGGTCACAAATGGAGGTTAATACCTCTCGCATCTACCATAATATCAACAATGGGAAAGCTTGGGATGAATTTAGAAAAGGTAATTGATTTTATGTGTGTGTGATAAGTGTTTCAATGCATTTAATGATAAGTACCAACTCTTAAAGAATAAATAATGAGCCCGAGAGCACTATCTATTAAAGAGAAAAGCTTGTTGTAATAAAACTTTCAATAAACAATAATATACTTCAACATATAACAATCTTATGACAACAAAAATATATCAACTCTACAATATGTCTAATAACCATAGAAAGGTTAAATTTTGAGCTTGATTTCTTATGCAGATTATTTCTTTGAATTCTTCAACACTTTGATTCCATCTTAATACATTTCAACAATATAGAATCATAATTGAATAACAATAATCATGTAGATACATAAGCATGCACATCAACAACACATGTACCGTGGGGAAACCCTGTACAGGGAGAAAAACGCCAACAAACGATATTCCTTTATTGCATTAATAATGTAAGATCACTTACAAACATCCACCAAGAAAACTCTGCTCTTAAAGAGCTTTCCAAGTTGACTATGACCTGATAGAGAACTAAGAGACCTTGTTGATATAGATGTATCCTAGTTGCTTTCAAACACTGATATATATCAACTCTAATATGGGTTGTTGAAACTGCCTCTAATTGACTGATATGCACCTCTATATGTTGTCTCTACATGATGATCTACAACACTGATATGGATGCCTCTTTAGCACTAATATGTACCTATGTGCAATGTTAATGTTTAATCTATTATTAGGTTTCTTTTCAATTTACTTGATATCCATAGCATAGGTAGGATCACTGAGAGAAACAAAATATTTATCACGGGAAACCCTCATGGGGGAGAAAACCCAACAAAACTTCCTTAATATAGATAGTCAATATAATGCCAAGACAATAAACCAAAACACTAGAGAATATCCAACATTGAGAAATGCGCATCTCCCTTCCTTCTTCTCCCAACTGCAGATACCAATCTTGCGCACTGGATGAGCGAATGAGTGAGTGATATAATGAGGTGATGGCTTCCTTTATTTATATGAGTTGGTAGGTGATAAAAAGGTGTCTCTTCACTAGGCATGGCCAACTTGTCTTCTTAGTGGTTAAAACCACTTTAATTAGCCTGGGGGCCGACTTGTCAATTTGCATATTATATTTAGGGTTTGACCAATCCACAAAAGGGGATTTGGTCAATTACAATGCCCGACATGATTAATCCACAAAAGGGGATTAATCTAATGAATAATCACTCAATAAAAAATAGAATACTCTTTGCAGTTACAATATTTGAATGCTTTGCCTTAACAAGAAGGGTATTCTACAACATCATTAGGAGAGAGAGAGGGCAACAACATCAACAACATCTGGAAGACTGACTGGGATATCTAAATCATCGAAATTTTGTCTTCATCATCAATATCATCATCCACAGAAGGGAGTTGGAATGACATCATCATCATCTGCATCAACATGGATTAGTATAACACTAATACATCATCATCATCATCATCATCAATAATAGCATAAGGATGATACAACATCAAAAACATCAACATCACAACACGAATGCTAGAGCATCATCAACATCAACACTAGGCTAGAAATCTTCAGCACGAAGATGGCATCTCAACAACATCAGCACGAAGCTAGAAATCATTGGCATGAAGCTGGCATCTCAACAACATCAACACAAAGTTGGCATCTCAACCAACATCGACATGAAGCTGGAAATATTCAGCACGAGACTGGCATCACAACAACATCAACACAAAGCTGAAAATCTTCAGCACGAGGCTAGCATCACAACAACATCAACACGAAGTTGGAAATCTTCAGCACAAGGAAGGCATCACCACTACTCCCCCTTTCAAGGGAGGTCCTTTCGAACTACACCAAGCTTATCTCAAAAGTGTTCAAACTTTACATGAGACAGAGGCTTGGTCAACACATATGCTTCATGTTCATCCATGCTAACATATTGGAGATTTATGGCTACTCTCTGCACCATGTCATAGATGTAATGATATCGAATTTACATGTGTTTTGACTTGTCATGGAACACAGGGTTCTCTATCATCTTTATGCAACTCTGGTTATCACATAGAATCACAATTGCTTCCATATCCAGATTGAATAGACATGTCAACAACTTCTGAAGACATATGGCTTCACAACTGGCAGAACATGCATCGATGTATTCTGCTTCTGTCCTGCTAAGCGCAATACTTGATGGCTTCCTACTCTACCATGAGATCATGGGTGACCCCAGACTAAAAGAACATCCTGAAGTGCTCTTTCTGTCAAAGACACTTCTAGCCCAATTTGAATCTGTATAACCACTCAGCCTTAAGTCATGATCTCCATTATAACTGAGACCAAAATCTAATGTACCCTTAAGGTACATCATCACATGTTTTGCAGCAACCAGGTGAACACGTCTGGGCTCTACCAAAAATTGACTCAAGATGTTCACAACAAAACCTTACTTTATATTTCTTAACGCTTCCATCAACAACATGTTTTATCTTGTATAGCCACTTGGAAGATACCACATCCTTGATCTTCGGTCTGGGAACTATTTCCCATACATTATTCTTTATAATGGATTGGTATTCTTCTGTCATGGMATCAWCCCATTCTCTCTTATGAATATCTYCTTCAAAGCAAGTAGGCTCCTTCTCTAAGAGATCACACATCAAAGCCATATAAGTGGAGAATGGCTTGGGTTTCTTGACTTGTCTCATGGTTCCTTTGGYGACACCATACTTCTCTCCATCTTGAATAAGTTYCCTTGACCAGGTTGGATTTCTCTTGTGGGAGATCATCATCTGGGGAGGTTCTTAAGATTGTATTATTTCATGATCTTCTAGAATCTCCTCATTAGGGGAAGTTATGACTTCCCTCACTGGTTTTGCAACTCTGGGAGCCACGTTTTCTTATTCAAGCTGGCATCTTCTTGATTTCTTGAGTGTTGCATCTTCATCAAAGGTTACATCTCTGCTAATATCAATATGATGGTAACCTGGTATGTATATTCTTATGGCCTTGGATACCTCACAATATCCAACAAATATTCCCTTCTTTCCTAACGGGTCCAGCTTGGTTCTCTTCTCTTTTGGAATGTGTACAAATACGTGATAACCAAATATTTTGAGATGGCTTACTTTTGGCTTCTTTCCGGAGAACATCTCTTTAGGGGTATTGAAACCAAGTGCACTAAGGGATAATCTATTATGTACATACACTGATGTTCATGTTGCTTCTGCCCATAAGTGCATTGGAAGATATTGATCATGGATCATGGTCTTCACTACTTCCATTATAGCTTTGTTCTTTCTTTTTGCTACACCATTTTGTTGAGGATTGTAGGAAGTGGTGAGCTCCCTCTTGATCCCGACATATTTACAAAATTTTACAAACTCTTTTGAGGTGTATTCTCCTCCATTAACTGACCTAAGTGACTTGACCTTTCTTTCAGAGAGATTCTCTATTAAGGATTTGAATTCCTTGAATTTATCGAACACTTTATCTTTTGATTTCGAAAAGTAAACCCAAGTTTTGTGAGAATAGTCATCAATAAAAGACACATAATATACTTACCCATTGATGGAGGCTGATGGCATTGGGCCACATACATTTGAGTGAATGAGCTCTAGGACTCCTTCTTTGTTGTCTCTCTTCGGGAAAGGGTTAGTTCTTTCCTCATGCATATATGTTGCACACGCCTTCATGGTCAACCTTGAATTCTGGTAGACCTGTGACTGCCTTGATTACATATGGTAATGCCTTGTAGTTAATGTGAGTTAATATTTTTTGCCAAAGTTCACATGGATTCTCAATGGAATGAGTCAAGGATTCTTTTGAGTGACCTTTTAGCTTATACAAGTGACCTTCTTCTTTTCCAATAACAATTGTTTCTTCCATGGTTTTTCCTTTGGGCCACATAAGAAATTCTCCATCTATGAAAGAAACTCTAAAGACTTTCTTATCTAAAGTTGAKATAGAAAGTAAGTTCTTTGTCAAACCTGGTACATATAGTAAATCCTTCATCTTCATTGGGGTTCTTGAATCAAGTTTGTAATTTGATTCTCCTACTCCTTTGATAAGGTACATTAATTGTCTCCAAGTGTAACTTTCTGGGGAAAGTTATTTTCTGTAAGGTAAGAGAGAATGTCTCTTTGACCTATCATGTCGTGTGATGACGTTGGTTATGTTATAGAATGCCAGTGTAGTTTTCCTAGCAACGAGTTCCCTTGAGATCCCAGCAGTGAGATTATTGGTCGCATGCACCAGAGAGACCCTGATAAATGAATGGTACAGTCTGATAGACTAAGAGCAGTGAAGGGGTATATTCCTTGGGTTGGGCAGGTCGAGAGGAAGAGATCTGGAGGAAATCGAGATAGCTATAGGAGAATGCCAGTGAGTTGTTGGATTATCTGAGTTGTGAGTGGATAGTGAAAGACACCCTCTTTTGTAAAATCCTATACATGCCTCGTGGGTGACTTGTTGTTGAGATATAGAACAACAAGTATATGTTTGGGTGGAAAATTTGTCCCAAGCAGTTGGTTACACAATTGTTTTAAAAGATAAGTGTTTTATCTTGTTTATGTCTTGCATTTATGGTTTATTTTATTGT
>ML857542.1:14912-26597 GCA_009831015.1 Picea engelmannii
TTAGTTAAAACACAAGTGCAATGAAGCCATTCAAAACCCAAACCAAGATATTTCCAAATAAACCTTCTAAAAAATCTCAAATTCAAAGCTCTAAAATTAAATCATGAAATAACAACATTCTATCCTTGAAACCACAACTAATTAATTCCATATTTATAATAAAACTGAAACCCTCATTAAATCATTATTGTTATCCAAAACCACACAATAAAACAAATAAATTTGAATCTCAAATATTTTTAATAAGATTTCCGTCAAAACTCAATACTCAAACTTATAAAAAAAACCATCTTCTATCTCATTTAATCTATTTCAAACAAGCTAGTAAAAAAGTCCAATTTCCATATTTTCAACATTTCCAATTTCCATGAAAAACATCCTCTTAATAAATTTAAAAAAAAAAATTATATCTCTTCCAAAAATAGTAATGGCGTACAATTTATACAATGTTTTTTAATAAAACCCCTTAAAATAAATCCAAAAAACCATCTTCTAACTCATTTAATCTATTTCAAACAACCTAGTGAAAAATCCACTTTGCATATTTTCAACATTTCTAATTTTCATGGAAAACATCCCCATAATAAATTAAAAAAAAAAAACTTGTATCTCTTTAATACAATTTATACAATGTTTTTTTAATAAAACCCCCTTGAAATAAATCCACCATGTCATCTTAGGCTTCGCCTTACCATTTTGAATATTCTTTTCTTACTAAGTTGCGTTTAGGCTTCGCCTTACCATTTTGAATATTCTTTTCTTACTAAGTCCCTTTTAATATACGGAATTTGGAATTTTTAATTTATTAGGATTTTTTTAATAATATTTTTAAATATATTAGAAAAATTGTTTATTTATTTTTGAAAGTGGCAAAGTTGATCATATTTTAATTTTCAATTAGTAATGAAAATATCCATCATTAACTTTTATTTGTAACTGCAAATTAATTAATCACTTTTATTCAAGAAAAACTATGTCAACTAAAATGATCTATTAATAGTTTTTAATAATTTTTAAGGGTAGATTGCCACTCTTGCTAAATCTTTTTTATATTAAAAAAAAATTTGTATTTCAAACACCTTTACTTAATATTTAGATTTCAAATATTAAAATTCTTTCTTATAAAAAATTGATAGAAACTTCAAACTTACAATTCAATAAAATTTAATTATACATCTTCTAAATTTTAATTGTAAATTTAAAAATAAAAAAAATTAAAACAATTTAATAATTCTAAAAATCTATGTTCAACAACATGCTTCAAAGTGATCTAAAATCATTCATATAACTTATAAATCTTCGATAAAACTTTTTAATCAAAATTTTCATTAATAAAATAGCAATCAAAACATAAATCTAAAAATAGAAAGAAGTCCATTTTTCTTCTTTCCTGGGCATCCTATCTAAAATGTCATACATAAAAACATTTTTCCTACCTTAAGAAAGCATATTTTTTTAACTGGCAACATTTTTTTTTTAACATTTTAATGTCTTTGTTTTTAAGATTTTAATGTCTTGTTTTTAGCAAAATTTATTCTCCATACTCTATTTTACCCAGGGCTTTGATGATTCTCTAAAAGGCATTTCGAGTGTTATATCTCTTTCTAGAATCCGTTGTGTATGTTGATCGTAATATGTAATTTAGTGACTACATATTCTATTTATACAAATAAAAGCAAATAATCCAATTGATGATGATACAACTTTAAATGCTGATGATAATTCTAGAAAACTTTAAATGCTCTTTGATCCACCTTTCAAGCTTGTTTACAATGCAACTAAAAGCGTTTAAAACATATAAATAATGAAAAAAGAAAACTCATTTTTACCAACAAAAACATATAAATAATGAAAAAGAAAACTCATTTTTACCAACAAGATCTCCAAAAGGATGAAATTCCTTTTCATTGTGCATGGTTGTGACTCGAATTTTATGCAAATTCCAAATATTATTTTTGTCCATCCTTGTTTAGCATTAAGTCAACGATAAATCTTCTTCAATCAATGCTCTCTTTAACTTCTCTTCAACATTCAAGCTTCAAAGTATTATATGGTGCTTTGAGGCTATATTAAAATAAAAGGATGTGTCGATGGAAAAAGAACGAGATTGATAGAAAAAATAAACATTTTTTTATTAATATTAAGAATTTATCAATCTTGGGCAAAGACACACCTATTATAAGAAGAGTGTCTCACTAAATAATAGGAGCCAACTCTAAATACTCAAGATCAAAACTTTAAATCTAATATTTAGTTAGGTAGTTAATATATATATATATTTTTAAGCTATCATTTATATTTATTTCCAAAATCTTTTGGATCACTAATGTTTAACATTGGGCATTAGAGATGGTTCTCAAGGCCAAGGTTGAGAAGGAACACCAATGTCTGAAGGTTTCAAAGATGTTTAAGTCTCAAGGTTTCAAAGATGTTTTAAGGATCATGGGCATGCATAAGCTCTGAAACCACCACACAAACCCTATATAGGGAAGCTTTGATCCATGAGTCTAGTATCGATGCCAATATGAGGTTTTATGCACCATGAATGGGTCTCAAACTATAGTACAAGCCCCATAAAGTGAATATTTGATGCATAAGTATAATATGTGTACCACATTGGTGCCATTATAAGTTTTTTTGCACGAGGGATGGATCTCAAGGCCTTGGTTATGGTCCAACGATAAAAACAAAGATATCGGAGCCTAAAATATGCTTACGATGATCATGAACCATGAACAAGGTCCTAAACCACCACATGTTCCCTGTAAAGAAAATATTTTTCCTATGTGTGTCATATGAGCACCATTATGAAGTTGTATGCACTTTGGATGGGTCTCGAGGCCTTGGAAATGGTACGATGAGCAACACTAACATATTAAGGCCTAAAATATGCTTTTATGGCTCATCGGACATGTAAAATGGGGCATCACACAAGACATGTACAAGCAATCTTTTATCCACTAGTGTAATATATGTTCCATTACAAGGTTTTTCACACCATAAATGTGCCTTTGAGCCCTAGCCATGGCTTGAGGAGGAACACCAATGTCTTAGGGCCTAAAATTTGATGTTATGTAACACCCTCCTAAACATAGTAGTGGGATTGTGTGATACCTTAGTATTACAACACTTGGTTTAAGAATGGACTTTGATGAATTTTGTGCCTTGTTGATTTGATCACCTAGTTACAGTTTGGTTGATTCCTTTGTTATTACAAATACTATGAGATGCTATTATTTTGTCGATGTTTAGTTATATATTGAGGACTATGTTAATGCCATTTGAATATGCACATATGGTTGTCGTAGGACAAGAGTTTTCTTAGAACATGTTATGTAATGATTTGGCTTAGAACATGTTATATGTGATTTTCTTGGTTACCATGATGGTTTATAATGTTATAATGATGTTCTTTAAGTGAATATGTAACATTATGGAAATGAAAGATGTTTTTCTTAGTCTTAGTAAACTTATGGTATTTTAGTATTAACATTGTTATTGAAAAACATTAAGTTACAAAGATGATCTCGAGACCCACACTTACTTAGATCAGATGTTAGGAGCATCCCAAATAATAATGGTGTGTTGGAAATCATACTCTATAACGACTCATGAGAATGACCTAGCCCGATGTCTTTGAGCCTTGCAAGGTAGAGAAAGGGAGAGATGATGGTTTATTTTTTGAAATATTGTTCCTAAAGTCTAGTTAGGATTTAAGGACCACGAGTGTTGAGGTTAACCTAACAAATTCCTATCATATGACCTAAGTAATTCTACCCCTATTCATAATTTCTCCCTAAACCCTATTTATGATTTCTAACTACCTTTTTGGTTGGAGATAAATGAGGGGTTAGCGGAAAAGGGGGAGACCAAGATAAAGGAGGAGAAGAAAGAACCTTAAGTGGGTTGTTGGATGAGGATTATAGGAATATGCATGTGTAGGTTGAGAATCCAAGAAGAGGAATTAGTTGTTGTTCAAGTTCTACTAGTGTGAACAAAAAGTATGTCATTAGGAGACATGGGTTATGTGTTGTTTGTCTTTGGTTTATTTGTTTTGAGAAGTGTGAAGTTGTCACCCAGGTTGTGAAAGTGATTGGAGTAGTTGAGGACTACTCACAGGTTGTCTAAGTGGGTAAGATGGGGTTGAGGTGTATTTAGCCTATGAGAGGTACTAAGCCAATTTATGCTTGGGATTGTTTAGAAGAGCTCCATTGTTGAAGGTGTTGTGGTACCCTAGCTAGTGTGGATAAAAAAATTGCACACTAGAGCCCTAAGAGGAAATATGTTGTTATAGCCATAGGCCTCTTCACCATACAATTGCTTGTAACAATTTGAGATTATGGACAATTACTGGCATTGCTTGGGCAAAGGTGTTTCTTGATAAGTTTAAGGCTTAGGTGAGTGAGCCACTAAGTTTCCCGTTGTGTTGGGACCCTGCATGGGGGGCATCACTTCTTCTAGGTGCTTGCATTTGGTTAGAAGGAAAATCAACCTTAGAATGTGATTTTTCATGCAATTACTATTGGAGTTTAAGATTGGTTGATACCGATTGATTGGTCATCATTAACGCATTGTATTTAGATAAGTAAAGATTCATTTTATTGCTTTCCACTACTAAATTTGTAATTCTTACTTTCAAAGATTGAAAGTTAAAAATGTAGTTCTTTATAATTTATTAATGGCCAAAGTTAAAGAAAGAAATTTCATCAAGTTACAACCCATCCATCATTAAAGAAAGGAATTTCATCAAGTGACAACCATCCATCTTGCTCATACTGAGTTGGGTTGTTACAAAGTGATATCAAAACTTCACGTTTACACAATTGAGTACCTCGGGGGAAGTCAAGAGTTAATCATTGCGTGATTAGTAAAAAAGAGGAAGAAACCAAGACACTTGAGGAAGTTACACACTCAAGAGAGGTTCTTGATATTATCTTTTATTAGTCCCTACCGTAGGCATAGAGGGACTATAGCGATCGATAAATCGTTGACTTGGCATTAGCTTGTGCGTTGACCAGAAATATTTCGCTATTGTCTATTGTTGGAACAAGGGAAGTGAAAATATCGATTTTTATATAGTAAAAAGTATCATGTTTGTCAATATCTGATTGGACAACGGATTGGAGGTCTTATTGCCTCATTTGCTATTCCCAATGTAAAATATGTTTGCATTTCCAAAGTATTTGGTAGTATATGGTCTTTTTGAATCATAAATTTTGTTATGCATTCGTGGAATGTGGATTAATGCTAGCATTAGTTCGAATGTTTCCCCTTAGCATTTTCTGTTGGGTTGAATACATTCTCCACGATATTGCTATGTCTGATTTATGCTTTATTGTTGCGTGCTTCGAGAGAACAGTCCTGTCACGTTGCATCTTTTCTTAAATGCTTGCACATGCCTATGCCCTTCGATGGTCCTTACTGTCTTAATCGTTTACCTAAGAGCTCTGCCAGTCTTAAATGTTTATTGTATAGATGCCTTGCAATACAGTTTTGTTCATGGTCGGCATCCCTGCTCTTGTGCTCCATCCTTGTTCGTTGTTTCGTTCCATGATTCTGGTTCTTGTTTGATTCAACTTTGCAAAGTTGAGATCCTGCACTTGCAGTTCGAGCTCTTCGTGGTTGTTCACTGGTTTGTTGTTCTTCAACTTTACAAGCTGCTGGACCTGTTGTTGTGGTTTTCATTTTTTGGGGCGCTGAGGTCTTTTCATCCTTTGTTGATAGGTAAGTTTCCCTGTTCTTGGTGATTTTCAATATTCAGTTCCAGACCATTTTTTTATGTGCTCTTAGTTTTTGTTCCTGGAAACAATGCGTCTTCATATGACGGATGCCGCGTCCATAGATTTTCCAAAAATTGCAATGTAGAGGGCTTTACGAAAAGTAGTTGGGAGCTATCAGAAGATGGAACCATCGGGCAGGGTGTAGACGCAGTGTATGCTTCTACTCTGTGGGCCGGAAAATTGCGTCTGCCTATTTTCTTTCTGTTGAGTTAAGTTATGGTTTTATTTTTTTGCGGTCTTTCTTTTGTTTGGTTCAGTTTCCAGTGTTGGTCTGTTTTCTTCTCATCTGCTATGGGAAATAGGGGGATTCAAGTTGAGAAGAAGAAGGTTTAAAGATACATACAAGGGTTGGTGCGTTATTTTTCTTTTCTTTTTTATTTTGCTAGTTTTTATTTTTTGCCTGTGATTTTCTCTGTTTTGATAGAAACTAAAAGTATCTACCAAACAGCTTCAAAATGACAGTTGAAAAGATGAAAGAGGTAATAGATGTTGATTTGTATGAAAAAGATACACAGTCCATTGTACATGACAACATTGACGTGGTTTTGCATAGGAATGGCCTTTTTAGATTGGATGCATTCTCGTATACTATTGGGGATTGCCTTTTCGATACATTCCAGGTTCTATTGCATTTCTGGTATTCATCGACCGAGCTACGCAATGGATTGATAGATTATTTCTTGGCCTGTTTTAAAAATGGCGATGTTGAGGCTTTGTAATCCTATGAATATGAACTAGAATCTGATTTTATTCGGCAGTTGCATGGAATACATGATGTGGCTACGTATTTTTCAAAGATGCAGTTGTCTGCATCTCCAGTTCTACCTGCACATCAGAGGGGACTTTGGGGAGATACAATTTGTATTCGGTGGCTGTCTAACTAGTTGAATATATCAGTTGGCATATGGTCATTGACAAGAAAAATAAGATATCTACTATTCAACAAAACTGCATCTGACAATCCATATTGCATCTTTTTCCATGATGTTGATTCCCTCAGTGGCCATTATGAACCACTGCTGTACAGAAAAATGTCCATATTCAATATAGAAGGTCCTCGTATATACTTGTCCGTTATTTGCAAAGACCTTCAATCGCAATGGAAACAAATTTTGGATGGCATAGATTGCTATGGTTTACAACTGGCAACAAATGTTGTGTCTAACCGTGGAGATAGTCTGTTTAATGAAATTTGTTGTTTGGTAGCAGCCGAGTTCGATGTTCAGTCACTGCATCTTTACACTATACATTCCTTCTGCAATGGGATTATAGGCGGTAGAAAATAGGCTTTCAGGTGCTTACATCAACACCTTTGCCCATATCTCGTAGAAAATATGTCGGCAGTTGGAAGCTGGCAGGAATACCTTGTGAACATGGCGCTTCCATATGAAGAAGGGAATATTGAGGGTTGCAAATTCTGTTTGCAATGGTTATCTATGGTATTCAGGGTGAAGATCCAGGTTTGGTCGGCCTCACCAACTGGCACTGTCCATTCCTGGGTTACCGATTCAAATTACGATCTAAAAATTCACATTCTGTCGTTAAAAACAGATACAACACATATCCTTTATGAACCTTTGCTTGGAGATATCGGTAGTTCAGGGTTGAGTGTGCATGCCACCCAAATGACATCGAATCTGCATACGCGTTGAATGATTTTTAGTCAAAATGAGAGTCCTCCCGGTTGTGATATGGGCAGACAAAGCTTGAACAAAAAAAACATGCGTAGAATTCATTTCAGTTGTGATGAGGCCATAGAGGGCTTAAACAAAAAACGTAGAGTAAGTTATCACAATATGAAAAAAGTTATTCCTCAAATTTGTCCAACTTCTGATAAGCAAATAGAGGCCTTGAAAAAAAATGTAAAATAGTTTCTGAGAAACTGGGTGAGAGTGAAATTCATCCCAATTGCCACCAGGTCATCTCTCCCTTGGGCAAGAAACGTAGAGTAAGTTACCACAACTTGAAAAATGTCATGCGCGAGAGAAAAAAATACTTTGCTACACTTCCTTTTAGAGAGAAACTCACATATGACAATGTAAAGAATATTGTTCATGCATAACATAACATAAACATGTGCGGTTTCATATCCCAGAATGGTCATGCAACTATGGCAGTTCATGATGTACATGAAAAACAGGAAACAATTTCTACCCATACTTCCTTGCGGAAAAAAAATGCAAGACAGACCTACATGAAACAAATGAAAGACACTCCTTCCATTGCATGTGCAATTTGTGAACAATTGAATTTTTCAAAAAATAGTAAGTCTTTCACGCCTGATTTGCAAGCAGAATACCTCCGGCTGACAACCCATGATAAACCATTTTCCAGTGAGAAATTTTGTCTTCCATGCAAACGATCGCTTGAAAATGGAAAACTGCCACAGTTTGCAACCCCTGACCGAATAAGATGTAATACACCACTAGTAAATGTAAGTGCACTTACGGAACTTGAGGAGAGACTTGTCTCTCTGTGAATTGCATTTTCTCAAATCAAACCTTGGGGCTATAAGCGACCCCAGATGGGCTTAACAGGATCAATTATTAATGTTCTTGTTTAGCTAGATGTTGTGCAAAAAGCGTTGCCACAGTTCATTAATGATACAATTATAATCGATGTGGCTCTGAAAAGACGCTTGCAATACAAAAATGTGTATCAAACAGGCAAAGTGCATGTGCATGATGTTAYGAAAGCATTAAAGGAACTATGTTCCAGGGCCTTGTACAAAGCAGAGAACATTTGTATAAATGCCAACTTGAACAATGTTCTCGYAGAAGAACATGGCAACTCTGCAGAGACTCTTGAAAATCATAGTGATTMTGATACAAGTGTGAATCGGACACTGAAACACCTGCTGAAACATTGGTCCATGGATTCACTAATTCACAGTGCATTCGTGACTTGCAAGACAAAATTATCGAAATCSCACCTGGCGAGGGGTAGCRTCCACTTGGAATATTCAAGGACAAWTTCGTTGAGGAAATGAACTTTCCAACACTGTTCTAAGGGGATCCATGTGGCACTGATATTACAGAACGATTCAGTTATCATAAAATAGTCCGATGGGAGCTACTACATTCAAGCGGTTACTTTTCCTATCACATAACAAATTTKTTTTTCAAAACAATGCGCATAATAATAGAGCAATTCCTGTCCTGCATGTGGGTCCGAATAAGAAAAKGCCAGTTACAAGGAAGAAAGTTGTTGGCCAAGGATGTGAAGTACAAAGTAAACCTAGAAAAAATTCTGAAATCTAATATTGGATACATAGATTTCAAGAACATCCACACCTCTCCTGACTATTTGCAACAAAACAAAACAAAAAAAGTTTGCAATGATCCGGAAATTGGGGCCACCAACATTTTTTTTATCACATTTACAAGTCCAAAGCATTGATGGGATCCATTGGTGGATGTCGTTTCTGACCTGCATAGTAACACGAAACGTAAAAACAAAAATGATACACTGGAAAATAACGACATTGACTACCTCATAAGAAAAGACCCGGTGGCATGTACTCGATACTATAGACATAGAATAAATTCTTTGAGACAATTGATATGCCATGATGAAACATTTTTCAGAAAAATATCAGACTACTTTTTTGTGACTGAATTCCAGAATAGGGGAAATGAGCATAACCATGCACTGTTGTGGATAGAGGGTGCACCAGTCTATGGAGCTGATAAGAATTTAGAGATTGAACAATTTGTGGATAAATACATAAAATGCAATACAGATAATTTGGAACCAGACCTTGCAAAAGTCCATAGACATTACAATACAAGAAGTTGTAGAAAACGAAAAAAGCTTGCATTGCAGATACAACTTTCCCGTTCCTCCAATGAGAGCTACTAGAATCATAGAGCCAATTAGTTTAGAGGACAGTGTTGTTGTTGAGAAATCTAAATCCTTGTTCGTATTTCTAGAACAAGGAGGATTTGATGAAATGATGAGCTTTGATGCCTTCTTGACATAGGTAAATCTATCAGAAGATGAGTACATCGAAGCCATACAAATAATGCTTAGGCAACCAACACTTTTCCTTAAACGAAAACTCTCCCATATTTGGAACAATAGTTTCTCCAAGGACATGCCAGTTATGTGGAAAGAAAATATAGATGCACAGTACATGCTGAATGCATATGCTGCAGCATCCTACTGCACCTCGTATATGATGAAGATTGACAAATCTATGACATCTGCATTCAGAAAAATACGTAAAGAACACGAAAGAAGTCATATTGATGCCATACAAATGATACACACCCTTGGAAATACATTGCTTAATCTTCAACAAATGTCTGCTCAACAAACAGTTCACATTGCCCTTTCTTTGCCCCTCACTTGTAGTTCAAGAAAATGTGTTTTCATAAACACATCTCCACTTGAAAAATGCACATTTATGCTTCAACCACCGGTTTTGCTGCAACAAGAACCTGACAATTCAGAGGACATCATATGTCACTCTATTATTGATTATTACATCCAACATCCATCTCCTATTAGGCATATCTATTTAGTAGAATTTGTATCGCATTACAAAAAAAATGGGACACCTATATCAAAAAGAAAAAAACCCTGTGTTATACGGTTTGTCAAATACAATAAACATTGTGACTATGAAAAATATTGTAGAGAAAAACTGCTATTATACATTCCGTTCCATGAAAACGAAGAGACATTAATACATAACTTCTCTACATGGGAGGCTGTGTATGTTGCCTTTGAGACTATAGTGCATATCAATGAAGATAGATTTACCTACAATGTTAATCCAACATGGGGTGATCTAGAAGTTGCACTTAATGACCTAGAAAACCCTGGTGATCATGATGAGACATTCAAAAACCCAAAAACAACCAGAACTCCTTCCGAGTCTTATGACTTACAAGCAGATTTTCCTCATCCTCCAGCTGTTGAAAGTGAAAAATGTATCAACCTTGGTTTTCAAGTTACAAAACATCCTTTCCTGATTGAAAATAATGAATGCCACAGAATAAGACGCCTGTTGAATCATGAACAACAAACAATTGTAAAGGACATTGCCCTTAAAAAACAATTGAACATGAACAATCCTGTGCACGTGTTCCTTACAGGCGGAGCAGGAACATGCAAGCTATTCACAGCTAAAGCATTGTTCCAAATGCTTATACGAATCTATGATTCAAATAATTTCTCTGATCCTATGAAACCAAAGGGCCTAATAGTTGCATACACAGGAAAGGATGCATACAATGTTGGTGGAACAACAGTCCACTCTGCATTTTTAATGCCTTTTAACAAGTCATAGTTTCTTCCACTTAGCAAGGAAATGTTGGATACATTATCTAAGATTTACGAGGAACTCCAACTTGTCTTTATAGATGAAGCATCTTTGATTGGTAGTTGGTTCTTGTATTCCATTGACAATTGGCTAAGAAGCATAAAACATGTGCATACCAAATACTTTGGAAACATTGACATGATCTTCTGTGGCGATCTTTACCAGGCACAACCCATCCAAGATTCTTTGATATTTGAACAACCTATCGTTAACATGGAAACATCGACCAATGAATTCTGGAGAGACAATATTAAATGCTTTGAGTTGCATACTACAATGTGACAGACAGATGAAACATTTATTGCAATTCTGAATAGAATGCGCACAAACATCCAAACATATGATGACTTGACCTATATCAATTTGAGGTGCTTACAACCTGCACCAACTGATCCAACGTTCCCTTACCTGTTCTACAAAAATAAGGATGTTGCAAAGCATAATAGCCACATGTTGTCGCTCATGCCTGGCGATGATATCATCATCAATTCGATTGACTTGGAAGAAGACAACCATGGAAATGTCCCACGTCATGAACATTCAATCACTTTACCTTTGCACCTTGCACTGAAATTA
>ML857543.1:0-17821 GCA_009831015.1 Picea engelmannii
TGTCCATGGGAGAAACATCTCTATGGAATCTTCATGTATGAAGGGTAACTCAAATGGATCATACTCAAAAACTTGTGGAGGCATATCATAGTAGTGTTCACTGACATAATTAGGGCCCCTCATATCCATCACATGTGTATCTTTATTTTCCATGCTATGTAAGATCTCATACATGCCATTTCCCATGGGAATATACACATGTGTAAGGTTCATGCTAAGAAAACCCGCAAGGGTTGAGGACAAGGTCCTCGAAAAGAGAATCCCCCAGGCATCCAGAACATTGATCACCAATATTTCCATGAGGATTTTGATATGTGGAAAATCGATCAGAAACAACTCAATGTCTTCACAGACCCCCAAGACCTTGACCCTCCATGAATCAATACCAAAAACATTTCCATAAGGTTGAGTTTTCTTCAAACCAAGTTGTTTCATTACCTTCAATGACATGACATTTGTTGAGGCCCCTGAATCAAGCATTTAGTTTTTCAAGTGGAGGCCATTCATGCCTAATGAAATATATAAAGGAGGGTTCTTATCCCTTGGTTGATCGAGGTACATAGTGTTTAAGATGATGGGAGGATATTCCTTCTCATTTGGCACCTGCAAGAATTTCAAAACTTCCCTTTTTACAGAAGGGATCTTACACATATCTGTTATTGGGACCATCATATTTAGTTTTCCAAACATGCTTGCAACATCTATATTTAATTGAATATCATCTATAGGAGTTGGCTTAGGAAGAAACTCACATATCGGAGGTGGAGGTGGTGGAGACACCTTATTTTTTGATGGAAGATGAGTATCAGGTTGTGATGGAGGGGTTGAAGCTTTATTTCTTCTAGTGTAGGTCAGATATTTCCTCCTCCTTAATTCCTTCTTCTAATCATCTACCAATTTGTTCAAGGCCTGGAACTCCCCTCCCTTTCTCCTCTTCTTCTGTATTCATTGATCTGCTCTTGGGAAACCCGTTCTTCTTAGAAAATGAAAATCATATCAATGAAGTTCATATCATCAGAATAATCTTTGTCTCCTTGGGGAAATTCATCTTCCCTGTGGAGTTCTTGGCACCAGAGGAACCAATATTCTACATCAATTTTCCCAATAGGTTTCAAAGTATTTGGGGCCTTTTCCTCATGTCTTTATTTCCAACCCGTGGCATCTTTTTGTTGTCTGTAAAACTATGGTCTGGGAGTAGATTGATTTCTTTCCATTGTAGTCATATGACTCATAAGTTGATTATGCACTAAACAAATTGAGTATTCATCTGGTCTATCTTTTGAGTTAAGGGAGCAATTGGATCAGGAGCATTGTTGTTGGAAACTTTAGTCTTTGCTTCTGCTCTAACACAAGGGTAGTGAAAAGGTTATACCTTTGAATCAAGAAGGTTTTATTCAATATCGACATTGTACTCTTTGGCTAGTGCCAATGATGTGGGCTTCTTGTCTTTGAGAATAAATCGAAACTGCCCTTAAAAAGAATTCATGTAAAGGAGACAAACTTATGATATTGTAGGACAGAAATCTATTGGAATTTGATTGTACAACCTATCAAATATGGAATTGAATTCCTTTACCATCCCATTCTCCTTTTTCTTTATCTAATTAAATTGAGCCCCAAGTGTTCCAGCATATTCCTTTGTTGACCATCTATTCTTGAAAGAGTTGGAAAAAGCATCATAAGATGTGAGATGATTGTCAGGGAATCTTATAAACCAATAAAGGGCTTCTTCATTCAATGATGAGGAAAATAACTTTATCGCCACATCTTCATGCTCAATACCTGCATTGTCCATGTCCCAACCCATGACATAAAGATGATCTTCAGTGGTTATCACATTGTTTCCTAGGAACTTTGGAAACCACTTGTTTACTTCCTTTGGCATTGTATTAGGGTAACCTTAGATATTGGCCATGTTAAGGGGTTTGTAGAGGTCTTTTTCCCAAGGGTGATCCATTGGAGCAAGATGAAGGGTATTATGGAAAATGGTTTTAACAACGGGAGGCTTGAGAGGAGGCCTTCTTTGATAGAATTTAGAAGGCTTGAACCTCCCAGCAGGAAAAGGTTTGGGAAAGAAAAGGTTATGGGAAGGTGGAGTTTCCAGATGAATTTCAAAATGATCTCATCGAGAAAGGTGGAAAGGGAATGTTCCTTCGATGGAGTCTCTAGGAAAGCTAAGGGAAAGTCTTTGGGATAGCATTCCAAAGTGTAGTTAGGGCTCCGAAGAGGATTCAAAATTCTCCCCGGAAACGATGCCAAAATGTTATCGCACAAGTTGTAGGTTAGGAAATGCCCGATCCAACCACTAAATTGCTACAACCAAAGAGGTAACCTACCCACTGTCACCATAGGCAGGTTTCCCCATCACTTTAGAAGTGAGGTAAGAGGTCTTGAGAAGGTCCAAGGGTTTTCAAGTAGGTTGAGTGACCCGCCAAGTGTGAATACATGCCTGAGACACAAGAAAAACAAGTATATGTTGCAATATAATCAAGGGTAAAATAATTTGAAGCTTATTTTCTCTAATAACATCAGTTAGTAACTAATGTATATCAGCAAATACATATATCTAAATCAGCATAAAGTAAATGCAAGACTAGTTAGGAATCCAAAAGAAAATCAGCAATTGACTATGAATTATGTGAAGTACTTTGAGAATAAATAAGAGAGTTGTTATGAAGTGATTTTCTGCAGTAAATTATCAGTCTTATGGATGTAGCATTCAAAGGTGTACAATGGAAAAATCAACCATCAAAATGTGCCCCAAATTAGCCTAAAAATTGCACCCTAATTAGTAGATTAGGTGAGTGAAGTTTGGGGGGTTTCTTAGGGTTAGTTTGTGAGATATTAGTGGTCTAGGGTTAGGGTTTTTTGCAGCCTTATGGCTGTAGGAAACAATTTAGAGCAGAAAAAAAACTATTGGGAAAAATGGGATGCCTCAATGCGGAAAGAGAGTCAAAGGATCAAGGAACGTTTCCCCAAAAAGAGAGAATCAAAACTTGTAGAATTACGTTTTCCAAGGAAACGATTTTGTTTCTCCAATGCAATAATAAATGACTAGTGATCTTAACAATTTGGTTAATGGTTTCATGCAAATAAAGAGCTAAAGAAACTACCTCCTTGGGGGTGTAAACCCTTTTACTCCCCAAGGAAAGTTTCTCTAGCTAGGGTTTTAAGCTAAGAGGGTGTAGGCCCTTATAATTCAACTAGAAAACCCTTGTTTAAATAATAATATGAAGCATAAAATGATGAAGACTATGGTGGGGGTGTATTCCCTTATACTTCCCACCTAGGTCCTCGCAAAATAACCTTGAATTGAAACAAATGATAGTATGAAAGTAAAAACCATACCAATTCAAGGAAAAATGCTAAGATAATCCACCACAATAGCAAGAGAGAATCCTTCCAAAGCTAGTGCATCACTTCCATAAACCATAAAATCAAGAGATATCCATAAACAAGAGCTAAGAGAGAAAAATTTCCAAAGATAGCAAAAATTTTTAGACCAAGTACTTCTCACAAGAGGGATAGTTATGTTAAAACGAGATCTTATGATCTCTTATTTATAAAAAATGTCACCAAGGTGACTTGTCCACATATTTAGGGGTAAACCACAAGACTAGGGGTCAAAACCCTAATCTTACCCCCTTAAAAAAGTAATATTAAACAATTCATTTAAATTTCACTTTTGCACAAATAAAACCCCAAAATGGGTGTGACGTCTTCCCTTTAGGGAACGTTTTGTCTTCTTGATCAAGTCGTTGGGGTAGTTACATCATGGATATGCCTACAAAGGCCACATTTATTCAATCCATGGACTCTCTCCCAATATCAAGGCCTTCCTTCACCCAAACATCCACTCATCCATGTCTCACCACCAAACCCTATCCCGCAAGAAGACGTCAAGCCTCTAAGGGTGACGTTTTTCCTCTCCTAGAAAAATTGTTTTGCACATGATGGGTGGGAAAGGTCTTCCTAATCATCATATAGGTCTCCAAAGCTTCATCTCTGTGATTCGGCATGTGGACCCATGGCATCCAACCTATGGGCTTGCATCCCCAAGGAATCCCAAGCTAGGCTTGTTCTTCCAAAACTGTCCACCAACTAGGTTACGCAAAGACAAATAAGCATGCCCTCCAAGGATCTCAAGTCATAACATAATGATAAGTGAATCCAATCAATAAATGATCCACCTGAGCATGTGCATTAAAGATCATTATATCAAACAATTAATTGCTCAAAGACATTATGTGACTTGTCAAGCTTGGATATGGAGGGTTGACGAGGTGTTCTATTGGGTAGATCTTTCCCTAGGTCAAGGAAAGTTTCCAAGAGATCCCTCTCTAAGCCATGTAAAGTGGGTGAGGTGGTTGGGGTCAAGACTCAATGGGCATAGGGCTCATGACATACGATAGGACATGGTGTCTCATTCATGGGTGCCTTTGTAGAGGTTGTGTGGTACCTTCTTCCGCAATGCACTTTTCTAAGCCCATTACTTGGCATTCTTTCAATCTTTAATAATTTTAAGGAAAGTTTGAAGGCCACTTCCCTGGTGTGGTGTCCAAATAATGACAATGTCACCCACAAACACCTAGTGGAAATGAAAAGGTTAGCTCGTGATGAGACCCCCTTTCTCTTAGCCATGCAACTGAGGGCCATTACCCTGGTTTGGTGACTAGATGATGGTAATGTCATACCACTAAATATTCATGGACATGATAGGTCGATGTTGAGGAAAAGGTATTGAACACCTTACTCAATCATTTTCAGATCTTGCCTGGCTAGGACAAGATAGTTGGGAATGTCACCCGGGGTTTATAGCCTCAAAACATTCACTCAACCTCCAAGTATTAATTACAAGGATTACGGTTGGTTTTATGATTTGTATATGTTGCAATGTAAAAATAAAATTTATACAAAGCTACAAGAATGTATACATCTTTTACAATAAAGTAAACATGGAGACCAAAAGCGAAAGGAGGAACCAAGTCATGAAAACACATGTATGAGACAAGACAATAATCTGATTTATTTCATTATGAGATACAAAAGTGTATTTCTCTTTACAAACCCCTGCGAGGGTATGGACCAAAGTCATATTTAGAGGTCTCTAATGGGAACCATACAAAAAGACTCCGACAGTAAAATAAAACTGAAATTAATGATCTGGATCAACTTGCAACAAAAATGCTTCCATTTGACTCTACAATATACCCTTTATCATCCATGAAAATTAATTCACAAACAGAAAAGAATACACAGACTATCAAGGATGAATCAAACACCTTTAAAACAAGCGGCTGAAAATTATGATTCATTTTTGAACCTTGTTTCCTTCAATAAGACCTTGTTGTCAACAAGAGGATTAGGATTTCAAGTAAACTCATAAATGAATGAAAATTGAATCTATCTCATTTAACTAAAGAGAAAACCTTAGTCTTGTCTTTCTCCTTCTATTCTTCCCTTGTCTCCTCCTCTCATTGAACCTTTATTCTTTCTCAATAAGTTGAGGTAGTTCAACTACTTCCTTTAGTTAAGTCAAATTAACTTAATTAATTAGTTTAGGGAGAAATAATTAATAATAATATATAAATAAGGGTTTATCTAATAATTACTAAATAGGTGGGACCCCCTTGTGACTCCCATCATTATTTTTCCAATCATCACATATTAAATACAAAATTTATCATGTGGATTATATAACACCCTTGTAGCTCCCATTATATCCTTTGAATCGAATATTTAAATATCAACAAAATTTAAAGACATATCCCCCCAAAAAATCCATTTTATCCACAAAAATATCCAAAATAAAGTTTGTTGTCCCAAAAAGTTGAAAATTATATTGTCTTCATCACTAAAAATCATAAAAACTTTTAAAAACCATATTTTTTTCTTTGCTAATCATATTGTCTCTTCTCACTTCTATCTCAAATTGAATTTTCTTGAGTAGCCCTTGGTTGGTTAGACCCTTGGGGATGTATGGCGTTGATCACATGGGATCAATCATCTCTCAGGTGGAGACGTGAAGACATAGACTTAGAATTTTTTGTGGATGGACTAGAGGGGGAGGTCGCTTCTTTTCCTTTGTCTTGCATAGGTTGTGGGATATTAGTTTTTAATATTTTATTTGCGTGTGACGATTTTATTGGCAAAACATTAGGATCAATTTGAACATTGGAATTAATTGGTGGTGGTAAAGGTAAGGAACCAGTGGGCCAACCTCAGTGGTGAGAGATAGGCTGGTGGACAATTTCTTTCCAATCATCATTAGTGGGGACTTGGAGTTGCATTGACACATGTGGGGGAATAGAAATCCCAGGAAAATTCTGAGAAGGTTGAAATAGGGGTCTGTCAGGTCGAGGATGCAATATACCATGGCAACCCAAATTGAAAAACCCAGCTTGAAATAGTTGTTTTAACTCTTGTGTATCAACATCAAAGTGAATAGAAAACGGAGGCCTTCTATGGCCTCGCTGCCAATTACCTCTGCCTCTATTATTTCATCCATTACTTCCCCTACTAAAAAAAATCATCATGTAGCAATATTTAACTAGTCATGAAAAGTTCTTAATAACGCATACATGAAACTCTACTTAAATAAAACAATATTTGTCTCTATTATTTACTACATGATGCATGCAATCAATCCATAAAAAAAATATTTATTAATTGCCACACGAACAGGGAATTGATAGGGTCATTGGGAGTATGGAAGGCTTGTACTTAGCATAAAATGATATAATGGAAGGGAAATATTCATTAATATTGTTCAATCAATTAATAAAACAGTCAAACTTTGTATACAACTAGCTCCCAAAATATCAATCATCGATCATTTGTTTCATTTCCTCACAGACTTTTCTCTTTTAAAAAACTGAGTAACAACGGAACAGGGAGTGAAAAATGTAATTGGGATAATGCAGGGAGTGTATTTTGCGTAAAATGGTATAATGGAAGGGAAACCCATGGATATCATTCTATCATATATCAAACAATTTCATTTTCGACATCAAAATTTAAACTTCTTCACTATTTCAAAATTGAACTTCAACACTGTTTCCAAAATTCCAGAACTGAGATTTCACTTCCAGGGTATTCATTTGCATCTAGAAGTTTCATTTCATAGGAATCATTTTAAAATGTTTTTTCTCAATAAACATTCAACAATAATAACATATCTTGTGTGCAACATGGTCGAGGGGTCACATCGCCACAATAATTAAAATAAACACAACCAATAGTCAAGTAATGGATAGACTGTGGTTCCCGATATCAACACCAGTACATTAAAATCACTACGAGGTTCCATGAAGTGGCCACAAAAGGGATCCCTCCATATAACATAATTCCAAATTGAGACTTCAAGTAACAATGTTTCCAAAATTATCTTTCTTCCTGGTCTGCAAGATTCATTCAACGCATATATAATTCATACACAGAGGTATTCCTTTCATACCAAATGGGACACAAAGTAGGTTGTAACCATTAAATAATGATTTTTCAATGATGTCATCACCCCAATATCTCCACAGGACAGACCCTATTACCATACAAATGAGTGGTTTTAACATTCTATCCATTTGTGTACAACAAATAATCCACTAAACCCATGACCAAAAGGAGCACAAACACTGCCTCTTCCCAATTCTGGGTTGGTTATATTTTATGAAAATTTCCAATGCACAGGGTTCCATACGCAACAGTGGACATCAAGGTGGTATAAGAAAGCGGGCTAACAAACTAAGGCTTTGGTAAAAAGGAGCATGGAAAGTTTAATCCTTCACAAAATTCCACATTAATACTCACAGAGTAGTGACCAAGGCATGGGCACAATAGCCATGAAAACCACAACTTCAAAGATAGGAAGAGTGTCCAAATAACTCACAAGTAAGAAGCGGGGATAACTACTTCGAACAGGGAAGAAACCCAAAACAAGGAACCAGAGGCAAGGCAGGCTCGGGAGTTTCCCATCGATATTCTTTTCCATAACAAAAATGTGAAAAACTATACACATCAAAACACACCACACTTCTTTTCAATGCCATGATTCAAATACAACGACCACAGGAAACCAAAACCTTGAAAATGACCAATACACAGTTTGAATTCATTCATATAACAACTTTGGAAATGCACAGACCGTGAGCAAACAAGAGCCAACTGTTGACTTAAAGAGAATATCGAATTTTCATGGATGGAAAAGAAATAAAACCCCATACCTATGTAAAATTTCTAAGGAGAAACGACCAGCCTATATACCTTCTCCACGACGATCAAAGCGGAGCGACAACAACCAACAAGAGAAAATGAAAAATGACTAGGGTGGCGGGCTCAAGGTGAGTTAGAGTGGCGTGCATTTACTGCACGTCGCTTCTACATTCAATTTTTCATTCATGGCCAATACGAGCAAGCCCACTATTCAACTCATCAACCATTAACATTCAAATCAACTTAATGTAGGTTGACTATACCAATGTTCCAATTTTGCAAATTCTCCAACCCTTGCTATTATTCCCATTTCACATATAACAATACTTTGCTAGGGATACCAAATCACAACCAAACTTACAATTAAACCAATGTGTGCAACACTTGTTTAAAAACCCCAATATAACATATCTCAAATACTTGCTAGGGATACCATGTTCCAAACTTACTTCTTATTCAAACAATGTGTGTACCCTTGTAGCATCAAGTCACCACATCACACATACAACTTAAGCATGGAGTTTAGGTCCTTCCTCAAAATAAATGTAACATAATAATACTTGTGAGTGCTATATAAAAATAAAACCATTCCCTTTTAAATCATATCGCCCCTAACATCATATTTGATTAATAATTCTAATAGATATTTTAAATGCAAATAAACTATAGGTCTCATATCATCCAACTCATAAACATGCAAATCATAAGTGTTGTTTCTTCGTCATAGTCACACAAGTTATACCAAATACCAAGGGTCCCACCTATTAGTATATTATTAAATATAGTTAAATAATAATTCATAAGGTGTTTGCAATCATTTGCAAGTAGGTACCCTATGTTGCGTTTTTGGGCATCAACAAACCGGCGACTCCACAAGGAAATCAAATTCCAACAGATCAAGAACTCATAATGTTTGGTTTCGCGGATTAGCGAACATAGATCAAAGAAATATTGACTAGAATGATTATGCAACAGGGGGGGAAATATGGTTTAAGGTAAATAATGAGACGGGATTTTCGGAATAACTCATGGAAAGTGGTACGTATGAGGAGGTTTGGTCTTGTATGCATAACATTCAATCAGTCATAGTAAAAGTGTTTCTTTTTTTTAAGGAGAAATTTTTTGGTATGCCCTTTTGAATCTCAAGATGGGGGGAAGAAAGGGATAGCAGAAAATAGGGAAGAAAATCAAATCATCTATCTAACAGCAGTATTGGAAGAAAAAATTACTTTCAGTGATGTCTAAAAGGAGGACATTGTGACAGCTGTGTAACTTTATTGTTATTGATCAACAATACTTGCATATTGGCATTGGTGTGGCAAAACGGATCCAAAACTTATTTCTGATAAGCATAAAATAGCAAAATAAAATAAAATGAAACAACAGAAATTGAACAATCAATTAAACAAAGAAAAATAAAAAAGAAAAAGAAAAAGCTATATACAACAATGATTTCCATATGGAGTTTATCAATCAAGTTGGTTCCACATAATGTTTCAAGTGGGAATCGTTTGTATTATAGGAAAACAACCGCTCTTCCAAATCTTTTGAAATATAAGAGTTTGTGCCTAGAAAAAAAATGATTTTGAAAGGACCTAGCCATAAGTTCTGAAACTTTAAATGTCTTCCTTTGTCAGCATGGGATGAGTCCCAAAGAAAGACTTTCTCATTTACTTTAAATTTGACATCTTTTGCGCATTTGTTAAAATATTTCTTCACAGTTTGTTGTCTTCTCTTTATGTTTTCCAAGGAAAACATTCTTTGTTCTTCTAAGGATAATAGCGCATTTATCCTTTCAAGGATATTGGAAGAATTTAATTCTTCAATCTGTAGCATCAGCCATAGGGAGGAGTGTTCCATATTAGTATGTAGAATACCCTCTTGACCATAAACAAGCTGGAAGGGAGTGAAACATGTGATTACCTTGGTGGTAGTGTGATCTGCCCAAAGGGCGTAAGTGAGGAGGGTGTGCCATTGACAAGGCTTATATTCAATGAGCTTGTTTATGATCCTAACCAGATTTTTGTTAGTAGACTTGGCTTGCCCATTTTCTTGAGGGTAGTACGCTGATGAAGTGAAATTTTTGACTCCCAACTTAGCTAAAAATTGAGTCAATTTTGCGGAAATGAAAGCGGGACCATTATCTGTAATAATCTCTAAATGAATGCCAAATCTAGAGAAGATATTTGTTTCCTGGAAAGAAATTACATGTGAGTGTCTAGGAGGGATAGCTTCAGTCCACTTAGTGAAATAATCAGTGGTTTCAAAATAAAAACCTGCCCTGTGAAAGACAGAGGATTAATAGGACCAATAAAGTCTAGGCCCCATTTAGAAAAAGGAAAATCGGGGAGAACAAGTTGCAAATGCATAGAAGAAAGACGCTCTTTCCCACTGAATTTTTGGCACTTGTCACAAGACCTTGCGAATTTATAAGAATCTTGAAAAATTGAAGGCCAATAATAACCATTTATGATGATTTTAAAAGCGGTAACTTTAGCTAAAAAGTGGCCACCAATGTGAATAACAGAATCTGTTGATACATGAGTTTCCTGTAATGATTTTTGTGCTTCCTCATTATTCACACATCGAAATAATACACCATCAGCAAACCTTTTGAACAAAAAGTATCCTAAAATAATATACTTGGAAGATTCAATACAAAGTCTTCTCCTCTGATGTAGATCTAAGTCATCTGGGCATTTCTGATATTGCAAGTAATACGCCAGATTTTTATACTAGGGATGTTCAGCTATAGAAAGGGTTTGACTCTCAATATAAAACAATGTTGAAAGAGGATTATCTTTATCATTGATTTCTTCACTTGCTTCAACATGTTGAGCTAAGTGAAGGGCTAAGTCTTGTCCCTTAATTTTTTTTGAAGTTATGATGGTTAAATCATGCTCCTGGATTTTTGCAAGCTAGTGTGAAAGCTTCCCTGAAAGATAATTTTGTGAAATCAAAAACTTGACAGTAGGCAAAGGGACTTTTACCTATGTGTGTTTGCCTAAGATAAAGTGGAAAATTTTCTCTACAGCTTTAACAAAAGAAAAGGCATGTTTCTCAATATAAGAGTACTTGAATTTTTCATCGGATAAACTTTGGCTCATGTAAGATACATGTTTCTCATTATTTTGATCATCACATTGTAAGAGGATAGAAGAAATTGCTTCCTCCGTGGAATTAGTGTATATGATAAAATATTTCTCAAAGTCTAGTTTCGCCAGAACCGGTGCAGAACTGATTTCCTTCTTAATCCTTAAGAAAGCATTTTCGACGTCATCTGTCCAAGAAAAGGAGTGATCTTTCTTTAAAAGATTATGAATCGGTTTAACCTTAAAGCAAAATCAGTAACAAACCTGTGGACAAAGTTGATAATACCCATAAAGGCTTGAACCTCCTTTTTGGAAGTGGGGGCAGGAGGGTTCGGGATAGCAACAATCCTTTCGGGATCTATGCTTATTCCTGAATCAGAAACAATATGTCCAAGGATCTTTCCCTTGGTGACGCCAAAAATATATTTAGAAGAATTTAAGGAAATGCTGATTTTTTTACATCGCATGAGAAATTTCCTAAGATGATCAAAGTGATCCAATGGACTCTTTGAATAGACATTCAAATCATCAGGATATACTTGGATAATTTTACCGATCAGATCGTCAAAATCTATTTGCATAGCTCTCTGTAAGGTTGCACTTGCATTAGATAAGCCAAAAGGCATGAAATCATAAGCAAATGTGCCCCAACGTGTAGTAAAGGTGGTTTTGTACCTATCGGTCATTTTTACCATGATTTGATTATATCCAGAGAAACCATCAAGTAAGGACATCATTTGTGACCCTGCGACATGTTGCAAAATCATTTCCATATTAGGGAGAGGAAAATGATCTTTTACACTAGCTCTATTCAATGTGTGAAAATCATCGCATAATCGAATCTAACCAGTTGTTTTCCTAACATGAATTAAATTTGAAACCCACTCAGAATACTTAGCTGGAAATATTATACCAGCTTTCAAAAAAAATTCCAACTCCTTTATAATAGTAGCTTCAAGTGTGAGGTTAATGGGTCTTTGTTTTTTAGTAAATGGTTTTATCCCTTCCTTGATAGGAATGGCATGTTGTATGAGAGAAGGATCAAAACCACGAAGATCCTCGTATGACCATGCAAAAAAATCTTGAAATTCACGTAATAGTTCTGTGAATTTTTCCTTTTATTCGTTGAAACATTGAGCACCTAGTTTAAACATCTTTGGAGATTCATAGGTCCTAAGGTTCAAGGAAATGATATCACCCACTTTCCTTTTCGACTCCTCTTTCTTACATGTTTCTTTGTCGCTCCCATCACTCGAGGAAAATGAACTCTCGAGACAAGTCAATCTTTTTGGGAATTTGTCATCTTCCATAGATATGACTTCCTTAGGCTTAAACGGTTCATTTTGTATGAAAGCACATATTCCTTCTGTCAGGCTGATATATTAAAGATTTTAATGACATGAAAACACTGAATTGTCAAACCGGGGTAAGTGAACTTAGAGTTGCTACACTGTATGTGCCGGT
Source organism: Picea engelmannii (assembly GCA_009831015.1). Lineage (NCBI taxonomy): Eukaryota > Viridiplantae > Streptophyta > Pinopsida > Pinales > Pinaceae > Picea > Picea engelmannii. The sequence goes on from ML857543.1 coordinate 12,765, forward strand.
AAGATTCTAATTATTATCTAAAAGTTATTCTTAGAAGAAAACACAAACTCACTCTTAGAAACTGAACCCTAATGATTATTTTGAAACTTATCATCTCTTGTTTAATTCATCAAAGGAAAACAGTTATGTGCTTAAGTGCAGGTACTCCTATTTCTAGACTAATGTGATTTCACCATACTATCTACCATTAGCTTTAAACATCTAATCATCGTTATTCCTATCTAAGCCATAAAAAGAAAGATCATTTTCGAAAACCTTTTAATCTAAACATCACAAAATAGTTCTGAATCTATCCACAGATAAAATAAAGAAATGTCTTATTTACCCTACTGGTACTGGAATATTCCTTTAATTCAATTGCAACCTAACTATCCTAACACTAACTATCCTATCAAAGCAAAGTAAATTCAAACTTGCATTCTCTTTAATTCACGTTCAGATTGAAAAACGGAAAACAAAGCAAATCTAGTTCATGCTTTAAGTTCTACAGGAATCAATTATGCTTTCAACATTCATCAATGTAGAGTATATTAATACGCTGGAAACAATACAGTTTGAAGAATGGTTAAGCAAGCATCTGAACAAGGTAATTCCCAAACTCAAATAAGCTAACATGCATGCAAATCCTAAGATATTGAAATAAACTAACTCTAATACAGAAAAAGGCAACGACTTGAACCTGTTGGCGGGCCCAACCAAGAGGTACAATCGCCGAAAAGAAAACCAAAGCTACTCAGCTCATTCCATGCAAACACTGTTCATTCTTCACACTTCATTAACTCATAAAAATAACTCAAATCATATAATAGTGAAGTAACATAATGCATAGGCAGATTGTATTAGCAGAAATGTATATCTCATAGCATAACATAACCAAAGTTTCTTGGGAGCGATCCTCTTTTTTTATAGATCCTCCCCAAAGATAGTTTAAGACAAAAATGCATTAATCTAAACGGATCCCTGATCCGAAAATAACTCAAAATCAGTTAAAACGGACTTCACATCTTCATGACACGCAGTGTCAAGAAGTGTGGATCATAAAGTATTAACAACTCAGTTCTATAATTTCGCCTTGAATCAACATATTGATTTATGACTCAATCTATCATGTAAATCGCGCTATCAACCACTCTGGCCATGTCGTGCGGATCTTTAGCAGCTTCTCTGGTATCTCCACTGGGTGCGAGCTGGTACCTGGTACTGGTAATTTTTGTTTCAAAAGAAATAGTACCTAACTCATGCCACATTAGTATCAATATTAATTTAAAGTATCAAAATATATAAAAATAACTTGAATCGTAAGAATACCTTGAATAGCCCCATTTAGTTGTAAAAGGATGTCAAATGTATCATAGCAAGGCCAGAAGAGAGTGGTACTAGGTATGAAAATGGAGGTCTTTTTGATATGATATAGGCAAAAATATACTCAAAAATGGAGACTAACATTCCCCCAAACTGAAGTCTTTGTCTGTCCTCAGACAACAAAAAGTCAAAAACTGAGATTCATCAGAGCGCAGCAGCGGCTGCAACCAACATTTGTAACTTCTCATGTTTCTTCAGGTTTCTGATTTGCTTTTTGAGGACTCGATTGATGATGATGTGTTTCCTGGCAATCTTCTGTAGTCTCTTGTTCCTCTGGAAAAGACCCTTATTATTTTGTTTCAATCTTTCAATTTTGGACAAGAAATGAGTTTGCCCGACTTTCATGAGTTCATTCTTTGTTTTGATATGCCGATCCAATATAGTGTATTCATGTAGCTTTTATTTCAACCTGTTATTCCTACTTTCTAGTCTGGATACCATTGGTTTCAAGGATTTACTGGAAGAAATTTCACAGTAAGATTCAAATGTTTTATCATGTCCTGGTTGTGTTTGAGGACTGGATGCGTGAGTGAACTCATCTGGACTTTGATCATGGGTGTCAACTGGATCGGGATTGTCAACTGGGCTAAGTTCAGGAGTGAACTCATTATATACTTGAATAGGTTTGTCACATGGGCTGAGTTCAGGAGTGAACTCTTTATATATCCGACCAGGGGTATCTGTTGGCATTCGAATTGGCTCATCCTGCTCAATTTCTTTGGGCACAGTAGCTTGCCGAGCCACTTTACGGACTTTTCGAATTAGTTGGGGAAGATTCCAAGTCATTTCAGAGGGCTCTAGAGGCCTCCTTATGATCATCCACACTTTCTAACCTCTCCTGTGGTGGGTAACTGGGCACAGAGTTATCCATATCTGACAATGTGTTTTTACATTTCTGTTTTGGATTTCTCCTAGGTTTGTCAGTCAACTCTGCCAGTTCTTCTACGTCAATAATGTTCATAGCAGTTGGGGAAGAAATCGGAATTTCAACATTTTCCTCTGTAGGAGTAGTGTTCTTCACAGTTTCATGATTGGTTTCCACTCTATCAGACCCATGGGCATCAAATGAATGTTCTGTACCAGGGTCTCCAGCACTGGCTTCAATTGTGTTGTCTGGTATATTCTTAGGGTCATCACAGATTTTGGTCGGGGTTTTAACACCCTTTTTCCTAGAGTTCGGCTTCTTCTGTGGAGGAGTAGGCTTAACACTTTTATCTTTAGACTTGTCAGAGGCTAGGGTTCTTACAGTGAACATATCCCAAGTTTCTTGTTTCTGAGACAATGCAGACTTAATCAATATCTTGACAAGACCAAAATGAAATAAACTTCCTCGAAAATCTTTGGCCTTTCGGACCTGTTTTTCCATTTTCTTTAAACTTTTCAACAGAAAGTAGGGTATGTTCATCAAATGATTACCTTTGAACTGTAGCAGGAGTCGGGCATGGTAGGGAAATACGATTGTATACCGTCCTTCGCAAGTGAGGTAACATTGGAGGATAGCTAGCAACTGAGCCCATTTTGGTTCTAACCATGAACGTGATGTGCCCTCTGACCATTGTATCCTTCGGTATTGTGGTTTCAGAAGCTGCGTGCAGAGCTTATTGTCAACAGGCTGGCCCTTTGTCCATCTCTGACCAGTGGTGGGCAGTTGAATTGCTTCTGAAATGAATTGTTTTGTGACTTCAAACTCTAGCTCACCCACTTTTGCGAACCCACCTTGAAAATGCAGAGCGAACTGAAGCGTAATTGAATCATCGTATCCATCAAATTTATTGAAAAATGACTCCCATCCCACTTTCTGAAAAATGTCTCTGGTGGCTTCATACTCCAGAAGGGCCTCTAAGTCTGCATATGTCTCTGATTCATGACAATTTTCCACCATGATTTCACTTGATATCACAGGAAAGGTCTACAGGTGAGAAGCAAAATTTAGATGAGGGAAATCAGGGGAATAGAGTGTGATGTTTGAAGTAGTCATGGAAGAATCATAGGAGAACGTTTGAATTGTCATGGGGATCGATAGCGTGTAGGGAAATGATGATAGTCGTACATGAGTGCAGAGTGTTATTATATATGAGTCGTGTCGAACTCGGCCAAGGTACTGTTGTGCATTTTCATGATATGAAATGTTGATGTGGATTGGTTTACAGAGTATGGGTATAATGAAACATTATGGAGTAACAAGGCATTCTCAATTCAAACTATTAATATGTAATTTAATGCATTAAATCAACATGAACTAAGCGTACCTGAATTAGATTACCCATACCCTTGTTATGCATTTCTTGCTGTAGAGATTTTTGAAGTCAAGTCTGTATTTGGAGGGCGCGAAAATTGTAATTTGCATTGTATTTCTGATGACCACTGTAGCTGATGGGTTCTGTGCTAGGACTGACTGGTACTGATGAAACAATCCGGAATCTGCAGAGAAATTTGAGCCAATAATGTCCTGCTGAGAAAATGACTTTCTGTTTATAACAACAAATTATCTAATGATTATCCCTGAACCTAGATTTTGTCCTGTCCTGAAAAAGATCGATTGAAATCATGTCTTCAACAGCTTCAAATATTTAACCCATGGTACAATTCTTATTTGTGTGAATAAATGTTCTGGAGTCGAACACAAAAAGAAATCATTGGATTACCGGCCATTAATGAATGTCGTTAACCAATGCGGGATGACCCACCAGTGATGTCAATGGGCCTCAAGGTACCTATAGCACATCCTAACAGGTACGAATAAAGGTCTTGGTGTCGAGTCACCTGTAGGATCTATCAGCCAAGAGACATTGGTGTATTCCCAGGGTTGTTAGCAAGGACATCTGCCATTGAGGCATGTAGAGTCCAGGGCACTAAGTAATCTCTAATCTCTACTCCAGATAAGGTGTTGATGTCGATGGAGTGAGATTCGTTGGAAGGTGGAACTTAACGTATTCCACATCATCCAACGCGAGTGCAGATAGAAATCTTGCAGACATAATTTTTGGAACGGTAGTCACTTACTTATGGATTTTATGAGCCCAAGTTAGTATATGCTCATTGCTTCCTCATGTTTTGAGAGTATGAGAAAATGATAAAAGAAAACTCTAGGGGGGTTTCTTTCCCATAATAATTCACCAGGTCTGGTAAAGAATAATCCTTTCCTGATAAATGCCCCTTTCATACTTTAATGAGCAGTCAAAGGGAGCAAACAAGCTCAAATTTATTCATTTCAAAACAAGTCAGTTATATTGATAAGAAAATTTCATGAAATAAAATAGTCTTACCTTCTTACCTGTTGTGGGAAAGTAATGAAGTTCAGTTCTGTACTTGCCTTGAAAAACCTGTAAAATTGAAAACAATATATCAACATATCCAAAGAAAAGAAAGAATGTTTTTTTTTTTATATTTATTATTTGATTTTTTATTTTTTGGTAAAAATTTATTATTTACAGAATCTTTAAAACAGCATGAATGATCAAAGATCAGAAGGAGGAGAAGACTCTTCTCCCACTATCTTTATTTATGTCTGCTTGGCAACTTCCTGTAGAAAATCATCTTTTGACAAGGGTCTGTTATACACTTTTAATCGATGTCCATTTACTACAAAGGAATTCTAAGAATCATCTATGGTCTTAATCCTGACAGAACCATTATCAAAAATAGTTTCTACTTCATAAGGTCCCAACCACCTTGTTGTGAGTTTCCCTTTGAAA